>CABEEJ010000582.1:60052-75309 GCA_901482245.1 Timema douglasi
GGGGGCTTCATGGCATGTTCTACGAGGTTGTGGATCAACACCAGATATTCCATCGGGCCAACGCATGCGCCGTGTTTCCCCTCCCTTTCCTCCCTTCGCCTTCCTTTGTACTCCATTCAAACTGTCTCAGGTAGCCTGTGGTCAGATTATTAGGACTATATATTGGCACATTTTGCCTGTGTGATTACTCATTATACCACTGGCTTCAGCAAAGGTAAGCAACGCTATCTGCGGCAGATTTAGTCTGTAAATATTTTCAAAATTCTCTTTTGACTTAAAATCATCATGCCGTCATCGGCAGTCTTGCCTACTGTGAGAGTAGCGCGTTAGACCACGTGGGGTTGGTTTGTTGATGTTCCTTAGCCGTTTTAGGAGTAATGGTTTAAAAAAACTTTTTGATCATCTTTGACTACATAAAATAAAGTGGATACCTAAAACTCTACCAAATACTTTATTTGAGCTACTAGACTGTTAAAATGATAGTTAGAATCTCACATAAAGTATTTAGAAGAGTAAGTAAAAGTATCCCAGTCTTACCATCATCATAATCCTAGTCCTTAATGAATGTAGAACATGGTAGTCCATTTTGAAAGTCGTTTCAGTGGTCTGCTAAATCTTTTTCCTCTGGGTTGGTATTTTGAACTTTTTTTTAGGGAACCTTTAATATATGTCTGTAAAACCTTTAATTTTTAATAAATATATGTTTTGTAATATATTGTGTTTTATTCACGCAAAATCTTTCTGTCCCCCTTACACGTAGATACGAGTCTCGACTTGTCGAGCCATTAAACTGTCACAAATATGAACAGGGTCAATGACCTAGCTCACGGTTTTAAGGTCACGATCTATTCCTGTATTGTCGAGCCGCCAAACTGATGCCAATAATCAGAGAAAGCCCATTACCACATAGGGGTTGAAGGTAGGTGGTTGTGACACATACCTCTAAGGAGGGGTATTGAGGGGAAGTGAAAGGGGTCTCAAGGCAGGGGGAACCATATCTCACACTCTTCGCTACGCTGCCGTCAGGAGAGCTTCGTGCTCCGTGTTCCCTCTGATGACGAGGGAGGAACGCCCGACGCCATGGACTACATGCCAATAAATAAATAAAAAAAACTCCAACACCCTGTCCCAATACTACCCAGACATAAATAACCAATGAGCATACATAAATACCCATTGAGCACAAATAAAAAGGCAATGAGTATACATAAAAACACGTAACAACATGTTTGTAACAAGTACCAAACATGTCTGGAAAGGGGGATCAGGGGGAGGGGGGTCAGGAGGTCGGGAGGGGGGAACCAACAGCCAATCAGAGTGCGAGGAGGCGTGGTCATGTGACCAAATTCAGCCAATCAGAGCACTGTACATATACGCCTTACTAGACTACTAACTATATCCACACAAGCTTATTGATAGCTATTGTAATATATTTTTGTTGGTTTAAGAATATTTGGAAACATACGAACTAAGCTATAAATGTAAAAATTGAAATAAATAAAAACACAAACATAATATTTCGTAATTATTTTGTGCGTATAACTAATAAGTAATTGAGAGGTCACGCTTACCTACAACATCTTATCTAATATTATTTATAAAGACAGGTTATAAAGTTGTCATATAATAGTTTTAACTACACCAACTAGAAATCAAAATATTTTACCAACATTAGTTAAACGTTTTATACAATAAAAGTTTTTACCACCACTTACCTTTAAAATTGGAAAAAAAAAAGTAATTGTTATGCAACTGTTACACATTTAGGTGCTGCTAGTTTTGCCTTTAGATAATGTTGAATTCCCTAATAATACAATAATTTCACTAAAGAAGAATAAAGTGGAAATTATCAATCAGAGGTGTTATACCCTCATTCGTGTGAAGAAAGAGTGAAAAATAATTGAAGGCAAACAATCTCAGAGCACACGACTGGAATTCCAGCCCCGACCTACCCATCACCTGTAAATTAGGCTAGATGACGAGAGAGATTATTTTGTTCACGTTCCCACTGGAGAGGGCTATTATTCATTTTATTTGTGGTTTTATAAGATGTTTAAACTAAATATTAAAAAAGTTCAAGCTACTGTCCGGCTGGGATTTACCCAGAGGGTTGAATGATCGAAGGCGTCACTCTAACAATAGAATTGGTTACCAATAACATGGAAGTTAGGGTTCGAATTCCGGTCTGGTGTATAGAGGGGGATTTTGTCCTGAATGGTTGATTTCTACTCATTCTCAACGTTAATGCGGGTACAATTCCCTTAGAATTAGACTTTTCAATTCTATAACACATTAGCAATTAAATAGTGCACACTCAAATAATTCATAACAGGTAGTTAGTTGGTTGTGGAAAATTAACCTAAAAATTGCAATATTTAGATACAAAATTAAAAACTAATGTTATAAGCACCTAATTGATTTATGTACATGAATAAGTACCTAATTATGTTATGTACATGAATGTAAATCATGATTTAATATACAAGAGCAGCATTACTAGAAACTTGAAATAGTAATGTTCTTATTTATTTTAAACAACTCGATCACTGTCTAAATCTCGAAGTAGATTGGTTGTGCATCAATCCAGTGTGGGCTGTTCTAAAATACAAACCAAAAGAGTGGCAAAGCTGTCGCTTTTACTGGTGAATGTATCATCCTGGTCTTTAGTGACATGTCTTTCTTCCTTCCTCTTGCACTAATCTGTTACGAACTCACCGAAATAAAGATAAGTAAAGAGAAGATGTGAAATATATATTTTTTCACTCCCAAAAGGCGACGAGGTATTTCTACCTACCCATGTAGCACCCTTGGGTATATATTTAAGTTTGGATCAGAAGCTCCTGTCTAAGTCTAAGCTCTTTCGTGACTTCTCAAAATATCTTGGACTTATTGCATCTTTTTTTATTTTTTTTAGTAGAAATGTAGGGAATGGTGCGAGAACAGGTCAAACGCCATATTTTGTGAAAATTAGTTCCACGCATATTTCTGTAAAGTAAAGTCTCGACAGATCTTTTGGGGGAAAGGGGGGGGGGATCTACATTACAGAAATTGTGTGTGGAAAACTTTTGTAGCATCAACCAGTTGTGTTTATTCCCATGAATATATTTGCCCATGCCCATTTACTTAACTTAGTGGAAGAAAACAATCATTGACTTAATGAGACCGTCATAAGTCTTCGTACAACTTATTTACATCGTGTGACCAAATATACCGTTTTTTCACCAACTAATACTTATTTTATTTGTTTGACCTAATAAGCACTTAAAATAATGTTATTTTAATAACATAGCTAGACAAGCAACTAAATCAATATAGACTCCCCCGGTGAACTTATGGTCTGAGGTTTCTCTCTCACAATACACTCGACTGTCGATGGCAGGGAGATCGGTGTTTGAATCTTGGTTGGGTGTATTGAGGGTGGTTTTCCCTAAATGGGTTTCCACTCTCCCTCCAAGTAAATGTGGGTACACTTCCTCTCAAATTTAACGTTCACCGTCCCTAACAGATTATAATAATTAGTATATGTGCGTAAAGCCTGAACAGGCAGTAAGCAAGACGTGGTGCTAAAATAATATATGTGTTCGTCAAGACCCAATTCAGCTCCCAGCTCGCATCTGCGTTTGTGTGTGTGCGCGCGCGTGCGTGCGAGGCATAGGAGTAAAAGAGAAAAGACCTACGATAATCACTCGAAATTTTCCGCCATTACGATGGGGGACAAAACTACAAAGTTTCTTGAAAATAACTGCAGTATGTCCCTACTATGATCGATTGAAGATTTGTGCACGATTTTTATTTATGAAGCCATTCTAAATGGGTCAAAAACTGCCTTTTCATTGCAGTTTTTATCCCAATATCGTGTAATATTTCAACAACGCTCTGTGTTAGTAACTTCTATTAACACTTTATCTCCATTAATGTTTAATCATAAACTATCCACGTGCAATAGTGTTGGTGTAAAGTTATGATTTCTAGCCGACTGTATCACAGAGTCTATTGTCATGTGATACATGCTCTTAACGTGTAGACTTACATATCTACCCGCATTCCCGCTGGTTCTGGTAAAAACGATATCATTACGCCAAAAAAATATTGGTCCACCTTCTTACAATTTCATTTTTACCATCCTCTTTATTTAGTTTGAGTTTAAGTAATTGGTATAGTAGTGGCAGAAGGGCGTAAGTTTATTTTATTTCAAAACGAACAAATTGTTGATATTGTTACAGTTTAATTTCTAGTATTTAACAAGTCTCCAAACTGTCCAATATTTTATCAAATTGATTTTTTTTATAATTGTCCATATATAAAAATACCAGATACACATATAAGAAATGTGTAAAATCTCCTTTTTATCAAATCCAAACCATAATCTTACCTACGAATCACCAACATTCAATTCTTAACTTATATTATTATTATTATTATTATTATTATTAGCGCCGCGTCTTACTACCCATTCGGGTTATACGCACTAACGCTAATGTGTAATGGTAGGGTGGTTGTGAGATGAAATGGAGGACCTACAGTTTAACGTGGAATCCGAACCATGGTGGAGGCCTGGCATTCCCCACATTCACAAGATGTCTTGTCAGAGATGAAGGAAGGATTTGGTAATCAGATAAATCTGTGCCGGGACCAAGAATTTAACCCCGGCCGCCAGCATAGAAGTCTGACACCTTACCCCTAGACCGCCAGGTCGCCCTTAACTTATAAATAATAGTAAATATAAGAAGACAATTTTCCCCACTTGATATAATATATTTATTTTCAATTTTTATTATGTTCACATTAACTCTTAAGTTGCGTAATAAAATAAAACTAATAAACCAATTTTATTTATTTTTGTTTTAATATATTTGTTATAATCATTCATGCAGTTAGCTAAGTTGTAAATTAATGGTCTAGACCCTAGATCAGCCTTGAGAAAATCACCGGGGGGATTGAACTGCGTCCAGAAAATTGTTTTGGGATCATTAAGAGTGTAAGGTAAGTACTGAGTTGCCTCTTGCGACCACCACACCTACCCTAATGAGGAGTACCAAGTTGCCTCCTGCGACCACTACACCTACCCTAATGAGGAGTACCGAGTTGCCTCCTGTGGCCACTACACCTACCCTAATGAGGAGTACCTAGTTTCCTCCTGAGACGACCACACCTACCCTAGTGAGGAGTACCGAGTTGCCTCCTGCGACGACCACACCTACCCTAGTGAGGAGTACCGAGTTGCCTCCTGCGACCACCACACCTATCCTAGTGAGGAGTACCGAGTTGCCTCCTGTGACCACCACACCTACCCTAGTGAGGAGTACCGAGTTGCCTCCTGCGACCACCACACCTACCCTAGTGAGGAGTACCGGGTTGCCTCCTGAAGACCACCACACCTACCCTAATGAGGGGTACCGAGTTGCCTCCTGCGACCACCACACCTACCCTAGTGAGGAGTACCGAGTTGCCTCCTGTGACCACTACACCTACCCTAGTGAGGAGTACCTAGTTTCCTCCTGAGACGACCACACCTACCCTAGTGAGGAGTACCGAGTTGCCTCTTGAGACCTCCACACCTACCCTAGTGAGGAGTACCGAGTTGCCTCCTGCGACCACCACACTTACCCTAATGATGAGTACCGAGTTGCCTCCTGAGACCACCATACCTACCCTAGTGAGGAGTACCGAGTTGCCTCTTGAGACCACCACACCTACCCTATTGATGAGTACCGAGTTGCCTCCTGAGACCACCACACCTACCCTAGTGAGGAGTACCGAGTTGCCTCCTGCGACCCCCACACCTACCCTAGTGAGGAGTACCGAGTTGCCTCCTGCGACCACCACACCTACCCTAGTGAGGAGTACCGAGTTGCCTCTTTAGACCACCACACCTACCCTAGTGAGGAGTACCGAGTTGCCTCACTGTGACCACCACACCTACCCTAGTGAGGAGTACCGAGTTGCCTCTTTAGACCACCACACCTACCCTAGTGAGGAGTACCGAGTTGCCTCCTGTGACCACCACACCTACCCTAGTGAGGAGTACCGAGTTGCCTCTTTAGACCACCACACCTACCCTAGTGAGGAGTACCGAGTTGCCTCTTGAAACCACCACACCTACCCTAGTGAGGAGTACCGAGTTGCCTCTTGAAACCACCACACCTACCCTAGTGAGGAGTAACGAGTTGCCCCCTGTGACCACCACACCTACCCTAGTGAGAAATAGGGCCTACTGAGTTGCCGCCAGCCGTATCTCACCTATTACTACAAGGTTATCCATTTGTTTTCCCGCTGCCAACACGGATATCTGTTTTAATGAGAAAGGCAACATAACGAAAAATAGTGAATGGTTTTAAAAATACTGAACATAAGGTTTTAGCTCATGTAGTTGTAAGTTGGAGATGCACAAAGAAAATTCCCAAGTCTTTTTTTTTATATTGTGCTAGTTTGAAAATTAAAGAAAACTTAGAACACAATATGAATTAAAATTAGCCCAAGACTCCAAATTATTGCTGAAACTTACAACCCCCTTAAAAAAATTAAATAACAATGTTTAATATTTCATATAATATTTGACTGAATGTATACTTTTATGTATCATTATGAACATACTTTTGTTTATCCTCCCAGTATTATTTCTATTACTTTGACTTCACTTCTTCGCATGCAACTCGGGTGGTGGCCAACATTTTGTCTGTCCCCTCTTCGGGACGCAACTCGACCAAGGGGCGTGACTTGGGACGCCACTCAATACAGTCAAAAATTACAGCCCACGGGGTATATTTAGTCCGTCATATGTTTTTTGTAGCCCACAAGTTATAGCTATTTATCTACAAAAAATATATATATATAATACAATTAGTGATAAATGTATAGTATTAAAATTTATTCTTATGGAAGTATATACCATTTCTATACAAATAAAAGATTAAAATGTATCAAAAATTTTAAGAATCTCAACTAATAAATTTACGCCTGACCCTAAAAAAATTGAGAAAGATATAAAAAAATGTTTAATCTTATTTTATTAAGTGATGTTTTATCGGATAATTACTTAACTTTTTTTTTTGCTGGCTGTTTAACTTTTTAATGTTATCTATACATGGGACGTGTAATAAATTGCATCTACAAAAAAAATCGTATATCATATGGTGGCCATGCGCATAATCTGAACGGTTAGTAAGACTCGGTGCTAAAAAAAAAATAGTGACCCATTCTTATATTTAAATTATCAATGCAGCATTTAAAAAGGCCAAACACTTTGCCAAAGCCTCCTAGAGAATATTTGTTAAATTTGTTCTCTATTGTGTTGAGCTAAGCCAAGCTCTAAAACAAATTTAAATTAAAAATTTGATAAAAAAAAGTTTTATATTTGTTACAAGCCTCAAGTTTCTAATATACTTCAGAAATTAAAATATTAGTGAACTCAGGGATCTGAAGGACCGAGTGATAATAATTTTGTATCAATAAATTTGTAGAAAAAATTAAGTTTAAATATTTGTCTAGGATCATAATCTTTCTTTCCCAAAATGTAGTGAGGGTTTATGAAATCCAACTCTATGCTATTCAATACAAATAATTAAAATAGCACTATCAACTATAAAATTAGTGTGTATCATAAATTACAATAAAATAGGAAAAATAGTACACCACTTTTTTCAATAATAAAAAGTAATTATAATGATTTAATTAATACTAATTTAAGATAAATCAAATATTGACTATCGTGTTTGTGTTTCTATGATTATTTAGTTATGTAAGACAATTATGTATAATATTGCACTAATTAAAATAATAAAATATTGTATGATTATCACAGTAATGTCAAACATAAAGTAAAATAATCTTGTAAATTTAATCTTTTGTAAATGTATCAATTATTACACTAATGAAAACAACTTTGAAATGTGCAAACCACATCCAACCTACATTAATGATTGCAATATTCTTTTTATGGCGTTAAATTATTATTATTATTATTATTATTATTATTATTATTAGCACCGCGTCTTACTACCCGTTCGGGTTGTACGCACTTACGCTAATGTGTAATGGTAGGGTGATTGTGAGATGAAATGGAGGACCTACAGTTTAACGTGGAATCCGAACCACGGTGGAGGCCTGGCATTCCCCACATTTACATTATGTATTGTCAGAGGTGAAGGAAGGGTTTGGTAATCAGATAAATCTGCGCCGGGACCGAGGATTGAACCCCGGCTGCCAGCACAGAAGTCTGACACCTTACACCTAGACCTTATGGAGTTAAAGAATATGGCAATGATGAATTTCATATTTCAGAGCTCGAAATATTTAGGCTAGCAACGCCTTTATACTAATTACAGTAATTAGTTAGGTATCAAGAAGGCTTAATTCAGAGGAAATGCACCCGCATTTACGTGAAGGGAGAGTGGAAAACTGTTTAGGAAAAAACCTCAGTGCACCCGACTGGGATTGAACACCGATCTTCCCGTTTCCGGCAGTCTAGTGCAACACGAGATTAGCGCGTTGGACCACGCGGCCACTGAAGCGCGTAGTCTAGCGAGTGAATTCTCCGTTTGAGGGAAAATGTTTGGTAATTATTAAATGTGCTGAAATAGTATCGATGCTTGGTACACCAAATTAATTGCTAAAACCAAATATATATATATCATATTCCGAGTTTCGTTACAAAACAATGTAAAATTAGACTAAACTAATGGAAAAGTCTAGGAATATAACGTGCAATACGTGCGATTGAAATTCCATTCGAAAGAATGCACACTACACAATGTTATCGGTTTTCCTACATGTAGCGTGAATTAAATAAAAATAGTGTTACTTTTTTTACCCGTTTCAGTGGCCGTATGGTCTAAGGCATTACTCTCACAATCTCGCAGCATACTAGACTGCCGATGTCGGGGAGATCGGGGTTTGAAACCCGGTCTGGTGTATTGTAGGCTTTTTTTCCTTAAGTGGTTTTCCATTTTTACGCCGTATAAATAAATGTCTGTACGTTTCCTCTAAATTATGCCTTTCTAATTCCTTCCCTTTTAATGTTAATAGGTGTAAAGCTACTAAAAGGTTACAAAACTACCTAAATATACTTTCATATATTAAGTCTGCCCAATCATATCCTTAGTAATTTTCCATATTGTCAGATACTTAGTATAAATGTCTATAAAATAGTTTGTGATTTAACTCTCTATAAATTAGGAAAATATGACCTTGAAAATCAGTGTGAGAAAGACATAGAATGCCATATACGTAATATACATTTCACAGGAAAGTGTCTTTAAAATTTACATTGATTTGTCTATAAAATCATAAAATCAGTCATTGAATTTAATATTTACATATTATGATATATATTATTTGTTATGTTGTTCTTTATTTTTTAAAGGTGTTGTGTGGTGTTTTTTTATAGTTTGGTAATACAAATTTTAGAAAAACATAGCAAGTTTTGATGGTCTAGCATTGGTTTATTTACTTAAAAATACCATATTTTCACCATACTGAAACAATATATTAATAAAATAAAACATTAAATTAACTCACTAAATATAGATTTATAAAAACTGCCAACATCAATATAAAAACAAAATTTCTATGGTTTAAACATTTGTTCGATCAATGTGTAACGTTGCTTGACATCAACATTGCAAGCATGAAGAAAATACGAGTAAAATAACACTATTTCTACAACACCGAAGAATAAACAATACTGGACTCACCAAAAGTGCCCTGTTTCTCGGCCTGTGTGTGTCAAGTCTTGTCAACAAACATCCCTGCCCGCACGCATTGTTTCCGCCCCGAGTGTAACAACATAACTAGAAGAATTAGTGGTGTGGCATTTTGAGCGTGTTGATCACGCGTTGCTTCATGGGAACGATCATGTGATGGACACGTGATGTTCTAGACGCTTCTCCAGTGACCTATTTGTTTCTTTACCGCCCCTATCCCTCTGTTCCATGTGATTGTTCTTCTATGTTCTTTGGTTTCCCCTATGTTCCCCTCCCCTCAGAGAATAACTGTTTATAAACTGATGTTGTGTGTCTCATAAGGTCACTTCTTGAATCATCCGTGTCTTTGACACGTACTCTAGGATGGGATTTTTCCCAAGGTATAAATTCAATTTCGGCCGTACTAGTTAAAATTACTCTTTTGGAAATTTGTTATAGGTTTAATGGTAAATTTTAAGTTAGGTCTAAATTCCTTTTTGGCCAGTACCTACAAAATTTAATTTTTTGACTTTCATCTGTTGTTTTGGGTAGTTTCTTTAATATTGTAGGAATGACAAATTACGTAGCCCAAAAATGGCGTAATGTTGTTTATTACTTGCTAACAGTATTACTGAGGTTTTTTGCCCTTCCGGCTTGGTAACATGATTAGAAAGAATGAGGGACCTTTTTTTATTGTAAGTTCTATAACTTACAATTTTGAAGGCGAATGCCTGGGTAGTATGGGAAATGTTGATGGCCCATACGGCTAAATATTGTTTGTTAGATTTATTGTGATGACTAAAATGAATCATTGACTTTCTCTTTTTTTGGTTGCCATGAATATTTATGCTTATAAATTGTAATTATAAAGCATACGATACAGTCCGTTTGTAAAATGCGGATGTTTAGCCTGTGACGTATAGTTATGGTTGTTAGTACATTGCGGGTTGCCGCAGAGACCTATTGAGGGGTCGTATGTTACCGTATGTAATCGTGAATGTAATTGTTAGGACAAAGGTTGCTATGGCAACAGTACCACTGTATAGTAATGGGCATAACCCCATTCTTCATTTTTATATATTTATATATTTTTTTTAACTATCTATTGTTACCTATATGCATATATTCATATATACATATATTTATTGTTAATCTTTTCTAAAATAAATATTGATTTATTTTACTTGCCATCTTTAATTTACTATGACAGGTTAAGAGTCATTGTTTTAACTCAAAAGATCCTCGCCCCTTTCCCTTTGAGTGATAATACAGAATAACGGGTGATGGTTGGGAAGGCTTCATGACGACAAATTGTTGTATAGGTCAAACTGAAGGCCTATCAATGTTTATGTGGTCCTAACGCTCTTCTGCAATTTAATCATTTGTTGTTTATTTCTTGCCCTCTTTAGTTTATTGTACATGTGCCCCTGCCCTTGCCCATTAGAGGAGAAGGGGGGCGGTACAAATATACAAAAGTGTTTAAATCAAAATAACACTGTTACAAAATATCATTACTGTAACTTCCCTACTCTGCTTCTGAAAAAACTGTGCAAGGTACCCGGCAGCCAACCCTACTACAACCATACCGGGGCACCGTAGGGACTTACATGGTTAGGATTGACCCCGAGAGGTAGTGGTTGGGATGGGTGGTTCGTGGTGAATGAGACTTGAGAGTTCTTCCAATAAGATATATTTATTACTCTATTCAGATGCTAAACTACTACATGAGTCACCGGGGATCTCCCGTGACGTTCTCGCAACCTTTCGGTAGACCCACGATCGACCCTCCGGCGGGGTGAACCACCAGATCACATTTTATATCGTAATTTCGTCAGACGTGCTAGATACCGCCACACATGTACTCAGAATGGCTTCCAGCATTCAACAACTGTGTGTTATTCTCACACACATACTTGCTGATCTCGAGTTTCACCAGCCAGGAAGGTCCATCGGTCGCACCGTGCTCGCTAGTCAGCAAAATGGCAACCCAATACTCTTGTCTTCCAAAGAAATGTACAAGCGTTGGTTAACCTCCTGCCAGAATAATCATTAAAATAAATATGCTATTACATTACCATGATAAATTACAGACTTATTCAGGTCCATCGACTTGATATTTGAAAGTCATGTATTTACTGCTGTTGGGGTCGTCTTAAGGTTTTCATAACATTTGTGATATGAAGGAGTAGAAATGGGACGATACCAGTTCTTCGATTCCTCGTCTCAATTTCGATTCTTAAATTGTTACCTCGATTCTTACTGGAATAGGTCTGAAATGAATTGGGAACGGCCGTAATTATTGGTTTATGTTAATAGAAACCAATATGTCTGCCGTGATGGGTAAATCTTTTTTCCAATTTGATTTCATTCTGGAAATTTCTGTAAAAGTTGTTTTAAATATTAATTAGACTTTTAAAACTTTTTTTTGCCTTTACAAATTATAATTATGATTTTAATTTTGGCTTTAAATTTTTGGCATAAACTTTACCTATATTATTATTATTATTATTTAATTTGTAACAGTAAATTTTAAAGCAATCATAATATATTTCTTAACACAGGGTTGGTATCTGTTAATATGATGGTTTATTTGTGTTTTTTCTTGAATACATTATGCTACCACGGTAAATATGTTTACTTATAGAAGCAAAACATCAATTTTTAGGTTTTAAAATCCAATCAATGCTTTTATAAGTTTATCCATACAAATATATTGAATTGTTAACGAAATAAAATGCGTTACGGCCTTTAAAATCTGCTATTCATTCATCTCTTAATAAAGCATTCACTATCATTTGCACGTATCTTTAGGAATCAAGGCATTTTCTCGATTCTCGATCCTCTCGATACCCTTAAAAATCGATAAGTATCGAGGAATCGAATTTCCCATTTCTACAAAGGAGCAATGAACTGTAGTAGATACATTAAATCTTTCTTTTTAAAAGGATTGATGGGTACCGGTCTTAAATATATTTCAGGAATTTTCCCCATACTTTGTATTCCTCTTCTATTTATTTTTAGCTCAAGTGTGTAAAACTACTTTTTATCTCTCAGATTGTACTTAAACTGCACTTTACCAAACTTATTTCCATATCTCATCCACCTTATTTTTAGTCAGTTAACTTTTTCTTAATAAGTATCCACAAGTTCGGAGGGTGGAACCAGCGCGGAACAGAAACGTAGTCACGTGACGGGCTCTAACCCAATCACAAGATTTCCACCTCATCAGTGCGAACTGTTCTGCTAAAGTTCAACCCCTCTCTACTTTGTCCGCTCTTCCTGAGAGCTTCGGCACGGGAGAGCCAATCAAATCTCAAAACCAGCGATATAAAGCCATTGCGCATGCGCATATAAAATTGTATGCGTTGTACAACCAGAAGCAAGCAGACCGCTGTGTAGGTCTTTGTGAGGAGATTTTAAATAATCCGTTGATGTAAAGCGTGTTTATATATGTATTGGATTGTGCCACGACACAGAATTATAATTTGAAAACATCCATCGGGATAATGATCTAAAATATTGGTTTATCCCTTAGAAAATAAAATATGTTGATAATCAGCTGTTTCTAAGTTTGCGCTGCAATTGCCGCATCCCTCATGGATATTCTTCTCTCTATTTTGGACAAACGTGTGGATTAAGCTTTAACCAGTTATAACAGTCCTCTTTACTAGGGATGATGAAAGCACATAAAAAAAATGCTAATGAGTCACCTTTTTTTTTCATTTCTACAACCTGCATTGAAACTTTACCTCATTCAGATTTTACAAAAAAAAATATTGTAGCACTCTTATCTCCACTCTGGTATCTTTCTTTGCTCGTTTTATACGAGCGTGGCTAGTATCACACTCTGTGTGTGTGTGTGTGTGTGTGACTTGGTTCTAGATACCTATGAACAAAAATATTAAGTTACTCATGTGAATAACCTGATATGTATAACAAAGCTAACATGTGTGTATATTTCTATTATGACCTCCATCCGAGTACAGAATAGGATAGTTAATGAATATCGGAATGTTAGTGATGTAAGAAATAGTCAATCTGTTAAAAAAAATTATTTCTGCAGTGGCTTCATATGTACAACAATAGCACTCAGAACAATCACTAATACTTTAATTAAATGTCCAAAGCTATATTTTATCAAATACTGCGTTTCAACTAAAATTTGGTGTTAGGAAACATTGTTGAATGTCTAGCACAAAAACTCATTTATCATTATTGTTCTGGGCAGATTCTTTCTTCTTTGTATTTTGTGTAATATGTTTGATCTGCTGTTTCTTGATGAATCTTCAACTGTTCACATGATGATTTATGTTCATTCGTCTTTGAATACTTTGCATTCACCTTCGACTCGTCATAAAGATAGTATTTGTCAATTTAAGGGCTCTTAAACTTATATCAGATGATGCATTTTATTTAAGTACAGACATATGGGTAGACACAGTTACGTGAACAGTGGCTAACATATTTGGGAAACTTAAATGGATTTCCTGGTAGTCACCGTTTTTAGAGTTTGTTTTCTGTTATACTCATGTTTTCCTCGGCCATCAGTCTGAACCTATCCACCTTAATAAAACAATTGTTTTATATATCAGACAGTCTACTTTTTCCCCTAATATACTGGGAAGGCTTTGAAACAGATTCTTACAAACATTTATTTTTTTACCATCTACACGAATATTAAATTTGACGGTGATTTGGTTATTTTTAAAGTTGTTCTTTTCTTTTCCTCTGCTTTTATATATACTAATTTTATCTTATATGCCCTTGGACTCGCACAAAAACTGGTCTTGGATTAAAGAGGAGGCAATATAATTAGAATGCTTTAACATTCCTTCTGTGTGTTTTCTGTGCATGGTTTTGTGCCGCAGGCTTCCATTGCAACAAATATTTTAGCAAGTTTTATATTTCACTCTTTATTGCAGCTCGTTTCTAACCTTTTGTGTATAATACTCCTCGTAATTATCAAGGTATGTTCGTAACAGCTTGTTCTTTAATGTCATCCACACATTTATTATATAATAAGATACAACTAAAAATGAATTTTCCACACACTTTGTCATATCTAAAAGTAATTAAAGTTGATGAGTAAATTTATATTTTAATTTCACTTTCAAAACAATAAAAATTAAACCAAATGCACAACAATTTCTCATTTAAATTACATAAATATGACATTTTAGTATAACGTAAGAATTAAAACATCTAAAATTTCAAATTGTTGCTGTGTAACAATATAAACATACAAGCCCAGCAAAACATGTTTCAAATATCACGTTATGAAAGTTACAGATTTCAGCTTAAATAATATATCGACATTAATTGACAACGAGTTTAACTCAATACTCCTTGTGTACCACCCCCTTCTCCTCTACAGGACAAGGGCAGGTGAACACGTACAATGAGGTAAAGAGGGCAAGAAAAAAACAGGGAATGATTTAGTTGCAGAAGAGCGTTAGGACCACATATTTGTTGATAGGCCTATACTTGGACCTATTCAAAAATCTGTTGCCATGAACTCTTCTCAATCACCATCCACTACTATACCTTAATACTCAAAAGGAATGGACGAGAGTCCTT
>CABEEJ010000582.1:79135-109723 GCA_901482245.1 Timema douglasi
ATCCGAACCACGGTGGAGGCCTGGCATTCCCCACATTCACAAGATGTCTTGTCAGAGGTGAAGGAAGGGTTTGGTAATCAGATACATCTGTGCCGGGACCGGGGATTGAACCCCGGCCACCAGCACAGAAGTCCGACACCTTACCCCTAGACCACCAGGTCACCTAAGATAATGTAGTCAATAAAGGTAAGACTGCTACTTTTCAGTAGAAACCTAGTGATCAAACTGCTTCTTTTGCAAATAAGCTTAAATATGATATTGTTAATATTAGCTAGCTAGAGAATAGCACATCTCTCGGATAGTAATTAGATGGATGAGCCCTGTCCTTAGTGCATAGACAACTGGCCCTAGCACATTTAATAAAATTAATATCTTCAACAGAAGGTACATTAACGATTCTATCCCAAGTGTAGATATGAAATGAATAGCAACATTAGTGTGGAGAGAGGATGGGAAACACGGCGAAACTCAAATATTTGACATTCACCCACGGTGAACCCATCCAGGATTCGACACTCTTAATTAATATCATATTTGAGGGTAGTGCTTGGTTACTGTTTTAGAAACAATTCTGTCATTCTCTTGTTTTGGTGTAGTCAATCCTCCTTTAAATGTACCACAAATTGTGTACGACTGTATTGTCATTGTTACCAGTAGATCCTTATTATTACCACAGTGCAGTCATAACAGTTTAACTGTTACAAAATTATTATTATTATTAGCACCACGTCTTACTACCCGTTCGGGTTATACGCACTTACGCTAATGTGTAATGGTAGGGTGATTGTGAGATGAAATGAAGGACCTACAGCTTAACGTGGAATCCGAACAACGGTGGGGGCCTGGCATTCCACACATTCACAAGATGTCTTGTCAGAGGTGAAGGAAGGGTTTGTTAATCAGATAAATCTGTGCCGGGACCTAGTATTGAACCCCGGACCCCAGCACAGAAATCCGACACCTTACACCTAGACCACCAGGTCACCCTACAAAATTATTCATTGAATGAAATATTTTGTTTTGTTTTCTATTGTGTCGTTCTTGCTCAAATTAATATGTAATGTTTTATATTTTTAAGCGAATGCTTTGGAGTTATAGTTTCCATGCACTATTTTTTCTCATTATTAGTGTATTGTTTACAGCCAATATTAAGTTTTAGGTCTTAATGTGTGTTGTACTAGTTTTGATAATTTGTATTTATCAATTATGAGTACATTAAAGTTTTATAGATAAAAGGTTTAAGGCGTAGTGAAGGAGATGACGAAACGTTAGTAAAACTTTCATCTCGGTGATAAGTTTCAATATTTCCGCGAAAGTCAGTGTTTCTAGACAAGGCTGTACACCGAGTCGACGGAAAATTAAATTATAATTCCCTGTCATTCACTCGTCCACTCCATGCTGATTAAACACATTTCAAGTACTCCCTCTCTTCTTCACTTCAAAATAATTGAAATATAGAAGATTTGACAACAGTTAGTTGAGAGAGATAGAGAGAGATTATAAAGCTTTCTTCGTAAAGCTAGGTACTGTGCACATGACACAACTTGTACAATAAATTTTACCCCTAAAGATGGCGTCGTGTGAACACCACAGATTGTAAAAGATCTGCTTTGCACAACTTATTGTATACAATTTTCAGGTAATTTAACACGTTGTTCTACGAGTATATAGGCCATTTTTACTGTACAACTTTTGGATTGTTAACAATAGAGAAATGTATCTGCCAAAAGTGAACTAATTGAATATATGATAACGTATTTATTAGATATGAAATTATTAATAAAAACAGTTGTAAATCAAAAATTATATTTGTATTATAATAAAAATGAAGACTAAACTCAATATATTAATCATTGGTTGAATTACCATATTTTACTATTCCAGGTAAAAAAAATTGTGATGTAAAGATTGCAAAAATTCACAAAGAATTAAGACAAGAATGCAAGCTATCACACCTACTTTTTTCAAAATGTACATTGAAAAATCAATGGATGAATGTAAGGAGAGGTGTGTGAAGGGAGTAGAGATCAATGGATGAATGTAAGGAGAGGTGTGTGAAGGGAGTAGAGATCAATGGATGAATGTAAGGAGAGGTGTGTGAAGGGAGTAGAGACCAATGGATGAATGTAAGGAGAGGTGTGTGAAGGGAGTAGAGATCAATGGATGAATGTAAGGAGAGGTGTGTGAAGGGAGTAGAGATCAATGGATGAATGTAAGGAGAGGTGTGTGAAGGGAGTAGAGACCAATGGATGAATGTAAGGAGAGGTGTGTGAAGGGAGTAGAGATCAATGGATGAATGTAAGGAGAGGTGTGTGAAGGGAGTAGAGATCAATGGATGAATGTAAGGAGAGGTGTGTGAAGGGAGTAGAGATCAATGGATGAATGTAAGGAGAGGTGTGTGAAGGGAGTAGAGATCAATGGATGAATGTAAGGAGAGGTGTGTGAAGGGAGTAGAGATCAATGGATGAATGTAAGGAGAGGTGTGTGAAGGGAGTAGAGATCAATGGATGAATGTAAGGAGAGGTGTGTGAAGGGAGTAGAGATCAATGGATGAATGTAAGGAGAGGTGTGTGAAGGGAGTAGAGATCAATGGATGAATGTAAGGAGAGGTGTGTGAAGGGAGTAGAGATCAATGGATGAATGTAAGGAGAGGTGTGTGAAGGGAGTAGAGATCAATGGATGAATGTAAGGAGAGGTGTGTGAAGGGAGTAGAGATCAATGGATGAATGTAAGGAGAGGTGTGTGAAGGGAGTAGAGATCAATGGATGAATGTAAGGAGAGGTGTGTGAAGGGAGTAGAGATCAATGGATGAATGTAAGGAGAGGTGTGTGAAGGGAGTAGAGATCAATGGATGAATGTAAGGAGAGGTGTGTGAAGGGAGTAGAGATCAATGGATGAATGTAAGGAGAGGTGTGTGAAGGGAGTAGAGATCAATGGATGAATGTAAGGAGAGGTGTGTGAAGGGAGTAGAGATCAATGGATGAATGTAAGGAGAGGTGTGTGAAGGGAGTAGAGATCAATGGATGAATGTAAGGAGAGGTGTGTGAAGGGAGTAGAGATCAATGGATGAATGTAAGGAGAGGTGTGTGAAGGGAGTAGAGATCAATGGATGAATGTAAGGAGAGGTGTGTGAAGGGAGTAGAGATCAATGGATGAATGTAAGGAGAGGTGTGTGAAGGGAGTAGAGATCAATGGATGAATGTAAGGAGAGGTGTGTGAAGGGAGTAGAGATCAATGGATGAATGTAAGGAGAGGTGTGTGAAGGGAGTAGAGACCAATGGATGAATGTAAGGAGAGGTGTGTGATGGGAGTAGAGATCAATGGAAAAAATATACAAATGCTATTATTTGAAAATGATATTGCTGTTTTGGTTTGGATGATAGTTGATAGGGTCTACGAAATTCCCTGGATGAAATGGATAGTATATTACAGGAGGGATAAAATATGAAGATAAACGGAAATAAAACAGAAGTGCTGGTGTATAGCAAACAGACTAGAGGTTGCAATAGATGGAAAACAACTGAAACAAACTATTAGGATAACAAACTTAAGATGTAAGATTACAAAAGATAGGAGAAGTTCAACAGATATTAAAAGTAGGATAGCCCAAGCAAAAGTAGCTTGCAATTTAAAAAATAAGACAACTGCTAACACCAAACATATCAATATTAATGTCACGAATAAGAATTGTATACAGTTTTTATGGAGTATTTGTATTGGTAAGAAACTTGCAAAGTGGGAAATTTAAAAAATTGAAGCTCTGGAAACCTGTTCCTTGAGAAGATGGAAAATATATCTTGGACAGACAAGCTCACTAATGAAGAGGTTTTTAAACTAGGAAATGAAGAAGAAAACTTAGTTAAAATGAGACAATAGAACATAAATTTGATATATATTTAGAAATGACGAGTTTTTGGTCAACATCTTGGAAGAAAAAAAGGAGAAAGAATGACCAAAATTTGTAATCTATAAAGCAGGCTATGATGGATGTTGATGTAAGGAACTACAGGAAAATGAATATAATGACAGATTAGAGAAGGCAAGAGAAAACTGGATGACAGTCAATCTCAAAGTTGAAGATAAGAAGAAGAAGAAGATTACTTCACCAAAAACAAATACACTATCGCTTTGTTCACAATAATGTATGCAATCGCCTGTGCCATGTGAAAAGTCTTGAGGTAGCTTGTACGCAATCGATGTGATCAAGATATTGTACAATTTCTTGTTCAGCTGTTTGCACAAGAAGTTGTGTCGTGTGTACTTAGCTTTAGATCTGCGGTCCCCTCAGCGGTGATACTCGGTGATAAGCGCAATACGAGTATAACGTTCATATGGCTTAGGCCACGGTACATGCAGCGGCGTAACACCCAGGCCCTCAGGACCTGCAATGTGGGGGGCAATGGTATAAGGGGGCCCGTGAAAGGGATCTTTAAATTACTATAAATTTGGTGGAAATAGTTGTAATCGAATATCTTATGTCCTCATTATTGACGATTTAGATAGTTGAATATGTTTATAATAAAGTGTTGTAAATTATAACCAAGCTATAGCATTATTTCATTCGGTTTTAAATTGATCACCTTTTTTTTTATCTTCATGCAGTCAAGCTGATTGACTGAGACGTTCCCACACAAAATAGAGGCTAAAACGGACACTATAGGGTGTCATTACTAAATTGGTAATTATTTTAAGACTATTAATTATTTATTATAACATTTATTAAGGTGTTAGATGGCTTTGAAAAGAGGGCCCGAAAATAAATCTTGCGTGGGAGGATGGGGGGGGCTAGCTTAATCTGTTACGCCCTGGGTGCAGGTCACTAGCCTTAGATGTGTCCAGGGTCCCTAGTTTTGAGGTATGCAAGAAAACTCACTATCGAGTGCAGTCCTCAATCTGGCAACACTGGAAAACCGATGATGTTTCAACTGTTTGGAATTAAAACACGCCATAATATAAAATAATCACACAAAAGGAAACGCATTTATTCTATAGAGTGCACCGTGCAAAACAATTTGGTTGTTTTGATTAGTTTTAAATATATCGTTTGTTTGCGAGCAAGTTGATTGTGCCAAAAATCGCTGAAATTATAGTTACTATAGCTTAGTGATAGATTATTTTGTCGTCAGAGTCAGATACCCCAAAATAAATCCTTGCACACTTTTTAATTTGATTTGAATAAAAAATATTTTAATTGTAAAATGTATACATGAAACAAAACTATATAAATATGTTGTATTTACTGCTTGGTAAACACTTTCGTTAGAAAAAGTTATGCTTATACAGGTGAAAGGTAGGTAGTATAATAAGGTGGGTGGTCCACAAGTGCATCGATCTCTGATCAAGTGGTCCACTAGTGGGAAAATATTGAGAAACACCACGGTACAGATGTACAAGGGGATTATTTAAAAGTTCTGAGAATTGCATTAATTGACACTTTAATTGAAAAGTAAATATTTATTTGCTAAATAAAAGCAAACTACATTCAACAATTTTTCACTTTTTGAAGATAATGTCACTCAGACGAGCTCCACCGGACGTCAGACTAACCTCAGCACTTTTGACATCACTTTCCTCAGCAAAGCTCATCTAATTATTTGCGACACACCCTGTATTATAAAGTTATTTGTATTATTATGAATGAAGAACCTTATTTGGCTAAAGTAGGCTAAATTTAAATAATCTCAAGCTTCTATTCATATTCCTTCTTGAGAAAACGTTAAACTTATAATCTAAATTAGCTTATTAAAGTTTTGTCCACCACCTCATATTCAAACAAAAGAGACAAGTTTGTTCAATGGGTAGAATATTAGATCCGGGAGAAGTTCAGTGGACTAAAGAAAAAAAAAGAAATTAACTGGCCGCTAACATCGATGTGTTATTTTCAATAGTTCTTGAGATATATTAGATATACAATGAAATATTAAAAACTAATCACGTAATCGTAAAGTAAATGGATATGAAATTTAAACAAAATAGTACAATTTAAAGATAATAAATAATTCATATAGAATTTATTAAGAAAACATTTAGTCTTGACCATGTAATTTTCTTTTAAATAATGATATATGTTATTTCAAATCAATTATATAATATTATTGTATTGTAATAATGTAGGTTGTCAGTTTTTTAAATCCGTCCATTGGTTTAACCAGAAAGTTTTGTTCGAACAAAAAAATTATCGGATTACGGTTCTCCTCATTCTTCATTTGACAGTAGTTTTGTTTTTTAATAATTTCCTTTTAGTCTTTTTATGATTTTTTTTAAATATATTAAAACTGTTTCAATTCCACCGGCATTTTTTTACGCAGAATACATAAAACCATAGCACAATGTGAAACCATGTTTTAGGCCTACCTAAGTCAGGTGTTATCCGGGAGTAGATGAAATCGGGTTTTTAAAGGCGCCCATCCATTGATCAGGTCCATTTCTACATTTAATTTGATTAACGAATCATTCAAAATAGATTTTAAAAACTGACAACATAGATTATAGCAGTACTACCACAAGAATGGAAGGTATTATATTACCAATTTTCAAAAAGTGAAGTAAAACAAAGTGTAATATTGTGACTATAGAGACATCTAACTACTACCAACATGATATAAAATTTTATCTAACATAATTTTAATGAGATTGACTTCATATTCAAAGGAAATAATGGGGATCATCAGTGTATATTTCGAATAAACAGATCAACAATGGACCATATTATTACTATTGGGCAAATATTATGAATAAAGGGGGGGATACAAGATGAAGGTACATCAATTACACATGGATTTTAAAATGACCTATTATTGAGTTCAAAGAAACAGAATATATGAAATTTTAGTTGAATTTGAAATATTCAAAAAATTTGTCAAGCTGATTGAGATATATCTGACTGATACTCGGAACAAGGTACAGGTTGTATGTCAGATACTTTCGAAATAGAGTTGGGTTGAAACAAGAGATGCACTTTCCACATTACTCTTTAATTTAATCTTAGAATATGCTCTTAGGGTAAAGCAAACGAGAAGGAAAGCATTGATATCAAACGGTACATTGCGGTTATTAAGATACACAGATAATTTAAAATATGATTTTGGTAGGACGTACACTCCATCGAGGATGAAAGTTAGCGACTTATAGGTTCAGCCCTCGCGGTATGCTACACCTCCACACATGACTGCAAAAGAGTTTGCCTAGCTACGCCCAAGGCCGGAGCTAGAGAAAGCCTTAAGTCCTTAAATTATTTCTTGACTGTTGGAAAGAGTTATGTGGGATGGGTTATGTCTTTTAGCGATGCCCAAATGGTTTGATTTACTAAATTAATTTTACTTTATTGTTCTGATCATGATAAAATCAATAATTATTAGTTACATACTTAGTTAATTAATTATCTTTTCTCTCATTAACATACGGGTTGACATTTTTTTAGGCATTAAAATTTGGCACTGCTACCCACATTGATTGTTTTTACATGGTAACATGAAGCAAGTCTCCCCCTTTTCAGAATCTTCATTAATGTGTATAACTAATTAAACATTTATTAATGATTAATTATTATATTCCACACATCTAACGCAAATAACAGATCAACTCTAAAAGATTTTTACTTTATTTGTAATAAGCTGAGTTTAAAAAAATCTTATATAATTTAAGGGTCCCAATCCTGATTTAAAATATATTATATAAAATTATTTCCGTTTTGGATAAAAAAAATATATTTGATAAAATCTTTTACATTGGACATATTTTAGTTATAAAAGTGAATTTATTTATTTATTCAAAGCTGTTATGACTGTGTATTACTTTGTGAAATCATAGATCGATTACATACTTTATTTAATGTTACCATAATGGTCACAATATAACTACTAATAAAAAGTTTTGATAAATACTTTGATTGAGCAAAATCTTGGTTTATTAAGATTTAAGTTGATTAAAAATTTTAATAAATTTAATGTATTATGTTAACTACATTATTTTTTTAACTTATTTTACTAAATCAATTTCGGAAATTCAAACAATAAAACAGGGCATGTCTTAGACAAGTATTAATACAATACCAGAGTGAGGAGGTTTGAATAATTAAAAAAACAAGGAGAAATATTGTATATTTTTGTTTACGAGCTTAAAACCATTTTAAATAATATCTCTGCTTTTTTAAGGTTTGGAATGTAATTATTTTAAGCAAAAAAATATTGTAGTCCTGTACTGTTTTTAAGAATGTCTATCTATAGTCAAATATACCTGGAACTTCATAATCATAACCGAATGCGGTGCATTTATTTTTATTCATCAGGATGTCTGCTAAGGGAGGATCTTGCATACATTCGGTTAGAGTTTGATTTTCCGTTAAAAATACGGCCGGATTTATTTATATCTGGGTGACCTGGTGGTCTAGGGGCAAGGTGTCGGACTCTTGTGCCGAGGGTCCAGGGTTCATTCCTTGGTCCTGGCACAGATGTATTTGATTGCCAAACCCTTCCTTCCTCTCTTAAAAGAGGTGCATTAATCACAACTTGTGAATGTATGGAATGCCAGGCCTCCGCCGTGGTTCGGATTCCACGTTAAACTGTAGGTCCTCTATTTCATCTCACAATCACCCTACCATTACACATTAGCGTAAGTGCCTATAACCCGAGCGGGTAGTAAGACGTCATAATAATAATAATAATAACTTAGGATCTCTGGAACCCCTTAACCTATTGCGCTGTGGTTTTTACTTTTACACTGGACCAATATCCAGGCAGGTTTTAGCATTATTTGTGTATAAACAGGTGTTTCGGTGTTAGTCTCGGTGAAGGGCCAGCCGATTGTTTGTATACATTTATGGAACCACACAATTACTGTGGTGTAGTTTGTATTATTCTGTAGAATATTAGCCCAAGGCATTTTTTAGAATAATAATTATAATCGGATATTTTGGTGTGATTTCCGGTGAAGTGTCAGCCGGATATTTGTATATATCTATGAAACCACTTAAGCGATTGCATTGTAGTTTTTTATTTTTTTGGTAGGGTATGTTTTAGTATGATAAATAAGGTGTTTTGGAGTGAGTCCTAAAGAAGTTCTTACAGGCTATATTTTCTGTTGCCTAATATTTATTGTTCGATTTACCCCCTTTGTTATGCTGTTATTTATATCTGTATGAATTGCATCCATTCAATTTTATATTTTATATATCAATATGATTGGACTGAGAGTCTCCGGTGAAGTGGTGGCCTGACAAGCGATGACGTAATTTGCCGGTTTGCAGCCAGGGGTAATAAATTAACCCGGTGGTAGTGGAGTAGGTTTTAAACCGAGATATAGTGGAAGTTGAAGGCATGGCGTTGGACTTTGTCTCCAGGTGATGTCCCGTTAGGCCTGGCAGTGAAAAGTTTGGCGTTCACAATATTCTGAGGATGGTAGAAATATTTTTATTTGAATGATCGTATTTTTAAAAACCAGCTTCCCGGCAAAGATTTATCTGATTACCAAACCCTTCCTTCACCTCTGACAAGACATCTTGTGAATGTGAGGAATGCCAGGCCTCCACCATGGTTCGGATCCCACGTTAAACTGTAGGTCCTCCATTTCATCTCACAATCACCCTACCATTACACATTAGCGTAAGTGCGTATAACCCGAACGGGTAGTAAGACGCGGTGCTAATAATAATAATAATAATAATAATAATAATAATAATAATAACCAGCTACATAGTTAGTGAGGTCATGGGTGTGGACTAGTAAAAAAATTAATTTTAAATGTCAATGTATCTTAAAAATAATCGACAATATCCACGTAAACATAAAGGGCAATACTATAGTCTTTGTTCATATGTTATTGCTCTTTAGTTTTCCAATTGTTATAACTTTTCATTGTCAAATAAGAATCATAATATTATATCCACTTCACATCTGTTTGTTTGAAGTTTCAGAGATTGTAATGAAAACTAAAATATTCTATATTAAAAAACATTCAGAGAAACGTAAACCATTTATTATATTGCAATTCTCCGTGCTACAACGAAAGGGATAATATATCCAGGAAAAGATGTTAGAATATATTTATATATCAAACAAAATTAACAACAGCGTATTACTACCCGTCTGGGATATACGCATATTAATACGCTAGTGAGTTATAGTAAAGTAGGTTGAATTGAATGGGGATGTATCCATATTTGCATGGAGGAAAGGTTCAAAACAATTCATGAATAAACACCCTCAATAGAATCGGCTGAGATTCTAGTCCTAACTTCCCTATCATCGACAAACGGGACTAGAATGGCGTGATATTTAAATGTTTAATATGGTTAATTTAGCAACTAATCGAGTGTTTGCCTTTATATACTGGTTATCTTATAAAACAGAGGTGTGTCTCTATTTAGCTCAAAGGTTGGCTCCATTTGGTGGGTCTGTATAAGCATATCTTAATCCTCAATATCAATTTTCCCAATCCCATACATTACAATGAAGTGGGAAAAAGTATTTTCATAAACTCAAGGATAGGTTTGATACCAAGGAGGTGAAAACAATTTACCAGTAAATTTTAATTACCACTCATATAATACACCTATTAGTAAAGATATAAGGATTTATTGATGTAGGGCTTTTCACGCTAAATTGGTTACTTTAAACCGTATATGTATTTTTTAAATTTTACGTTTAGACCATTTAAAATAGATTTGGCTCATAGCTGTGGCATAGAACAATTTAGATGTGCTTATTCCTTTTTTTAAGGGAGCAATATAGTAATATTGTAAATTTAGATCATTCCATATGATGTAGGCTCAGAACCAAATAACACACGTACACCCACACACACACACACGCATATATTAGCACCACACAGCACCCATTCCGGTTTTACGCCTGTGTACTATTTACTCTAATGTGTTAATGCTGAGGAAAGTTCAATTTAAAAGAAGTGAAGAAGTGCGCCCACACTTGCGTGGAGGGAGAGTTGAAAACCATTTAGGAAAAATACCTCTCAGTGAACCTGACTGGGATTAAACCTGAATAGCCATGTCATTGTCAGTCTAGTATATTATAAGAGTAGGCAACTAAAACATGTGCCGTGAAATGGGTACAGAAAACAATCCTGCTCTGTGATTTAACAGGCCGGCCTACCTTCACCAAACACACTATAAGTATTGTCCTCTCCAGCCATGTGCCGTTGGTAGCTATTCAATTGGATGTTACAGCCTAGGCTTCCAAATTCAAGGAGGTATTAGATTAGAGAATTTTATAGGTGGGTCGAAATAAGGAGTGGTGATAGGGGAGGGTCGAAATAAGGAGTGGTGATAGGGGAGGATCTTATATAAAGAAGATTGAGGAAGAGAGCGGTTTGGATGTCAGGTTAATTTAGTCCGTTTTGCCAGTAACAAGGAAGTAAGGGCTCTAATGCTGATTGGGTTTAATTAGTTGGGATTTCTTAAATGGTTTCTCATGCTGTGTATTCCAGTTAATCATGGCGTGAAAGACAAGGTTCGAATCTTGTATTAAAAAGTACGTACATGAAATACATCATTATTTTGAAAATAATTATTTATTAATCAAAATCAACTTTATTCTGGTTAATATCTGACACTATTCTCTCATAGTCGGTTTTTGTATATTTCTTCTACTTTCTTTGCAAATTACGTTTTTACATGACTAATCATATTATTTTATTATCTAAATGAAAAAATGTGGCAGCGTAGTTCAAGTATTGACATATTTAAACGAAAGAGATCAAAGTGAATATTATGGATAATTTCTCTAAATAAAAATATTTTCAACACGTTGTATGAATTTACGATTGCTATTTAATTTTCTTTGCGAGTCTAACTTTACTATAAGGTCCTTACTAATTATGTATCGTTCTTGGCTATGGTTCAGGAGACTTCACTGGGACTCACACCAAAACACCCTATTATAATCACTATACTAGAAAATGTATGGATAAATACTCTACAGAATAATAAAAACTACACCACAGTAATTGTGTGGTTCCATAAATGTATTCAGCAATCGGCTGGCCTTTTCACCGGGACTCACACCGAAACACCTGATTATACACAAATAATGCTAAAATCTGCCTTGACATTGTTCCAGTATAAAAGTAAAAACCACACCGCAATTGGGTGGTTCCAGAGATTCTAAGCTACAGATATAAATAAATCCAGCCGTATCTTTAACGGAGACTCAAACCCTGACTGTATGTATGCAAGATTCTCCCTTAGCAGACATCCTGATGAATAGAAATAAATGCATCGCAATCGGTTATGAAATTCCAGGTATCTTTGTCTATAGACAGATATTCTTAAAACCCGTACAGAACTAAAATATATTTTTACTTAAATATATTTATATTCCAAACCTTAAAAAAGCATAGATATTATTGTTTGGATTTCCAGAATTTATTTAGTAAAAAAACAGATTTGACAAAAATAATCACAGTTAACGTTATACATTAAATTTATTAGAAAATGATAATCAATGTAAATCTTATTAAACTACACCTTTTTTCAATCAAAATATTAATTATTAAAGCTCTTTACTAATAGTTCTATTGTAGCCGTGATGGTAACATTAAATAAAGTATGGAATCAAACTATAGTCCCACAAAGTTACACACAGTCATAATAACTTTGAAGAAACAAATAAATTCACTTTTATAACTAGAGTATGTCCAATGGATAAGATTTTATGTCTTTTTTTTCCAACCGGAAATATTATAAAATATTTTAAATCAGGATGGGGACCATTAAATTACAGAAGTTTTTTTAAACTCAGCTTCTTACAAATAAAGTGAAAATCTTTTAGATAAATTTGTTATTTATGTTACATGTGTGGAATATAATAATTAATCATTAATAAATTTATAATTGGCTATACACAGTAATAAAGATTCTGGAAAAGGGGAGACTTGTTTTATGTTACAATGTAACAATAATAATAATAATATTTAGCACCGCGTCTTACTACCCGTTCGGTTTATACGTTTTTAAGTATTAATTACTCTAATGGATTAGAAATTGGGAAGGTTGAATTATAGGAAGTGAACCCGCATTTGCGTGGAGCGAGAGGGGAAAACCATTTATGAACCCCTCCCCCCCAGAACCTTAATCTCCCCGTACTCAGCAGTCGAGCTCAACACAAGCGCGTTAGCCAACTACGCCACCAAGGTGGGTGTTACCATGTAAAACCAATCAATGTAGGTAACAGTACCAAAATAACGTTTGACGTGGTTAAATTTTTAATAGGTATAAAAAATACCAGCCCGTATGTCAATGAGAGCAAACATAACTAATTAACTTAGTATATAAATAATAATTATTGATTTTATTATTATCAGAACAATAAAGTAAAATTAATTTAGTAAATCAAACCATTTGGGCATCGCTAAAAGACATAAACCCTCCCCCATCACTCCTTCCCAACAATCAAGAAATAATTAAAGGACTTAAGGCCTTCTCTAACTCCAGCCTTGGCCGTGGCTAGGCAAACTATTTTGCAGTCATGTGTGGAGGTATAGCATACCTCGTGGGCTGAGCCGATAAGTTTCTACCTTTCAATCAATACGGAGTGTACATTAGAAGTTAGTTACTTAAGTTACTAAAACAATTTTAATTTAATCATACATCAAGTCATATTATCTGCAACTGTCACTTTTTATAGATAATATTAATACCTATAAAATAACACGAATAATAAACTAAAATGTTATCAATGTTGGCCGCAAAGAAATATGTTTGAATTGTCTCTACTGTTCTTCCAAACAAAGTTAGGGTATAGCTTTGTTGGGTAATAGTAGGGAAGTTGTTGCAAGAAATGCAGAAATGTTAATAGAGGTTAGTAAAGAAAGACGTTCAAAATTAAACGCTGAAAAGACTTAGTAAGGTCCGTTCACGATAGGTTTTTACCTGGATGACCGTTATAAAATCACATGTTTAGGTTTTGGGTTGCCAACACTTGTAAAATATCACTGTTTTGTTATAAATGTAAAGATCTTTAATTACCTGTTATATATTACATTTAAAATAATGTCAACTTAAGTTTTCTCATACTATTTTTTTTTTAATAATTTCTTTTTACCCAACTCGAAACAATATTTAAAACATAATTAAAAGTACTTATTTTTCGTTTTGGAACGTTATTGATTATGTTTAATATAGTGCACACATAAATACCTTTTAATACAGGCATCGTATTTATTTGGAAAAGAGAAAATTGTTGTCATGTTTTTACATACAATAAATGATTTTATGATTATTTTATCTTATTTTGAAATATTTAACTGAATAAAATATTTTCATTAACTGCGTGTCTGCATCATTGTAAAAAACCTGTTTACCTTCATGTTCAACCATATTGGTTTAAATTCGTCCGTCGCCATTTTGAAGCTATGTTCGTTAAAAGTTTTTTGTGAAAGTGGTGTGAATATTTCTTTTAAGTGGAATAGAACAATAAATAAACTTTGTGTCCGTCCTCAAATAAATATATAAATAATATTGGCCTAAATTACTGTGGTTAACTATCACATTAAAATATTACCATCTGTTTTCATTACAGTCATCCAAAGTGATAGATGTCAGCTGTTGGCGTTGTGATATATTAGGAATTACTTCTAGTAACATTTCGAGCTGTCATCCAGGTAAACTTAGGTCGTGAATGAATTATATATGATCTCACAGAGATAACAGATTGGGGCCGATAATTTAGAGATTACCGCGAACAACATATCATTTGACATGATTAAAGAGTTTAAATACTTAAGAACAATTTTAGCTACCAGTAAAGATATTAGATTGTAAATTAGGAAACGAGTTCAGTCGGTAAGTGCATGATGCTATTACTAGGTCAGTAAGTTGTTGACAACTCACCTATTCTCAAGGAATGTGTTGCGTTCTATTGATCAAGTGTTTGTTGACACTAAGAGTAGGCAGCAGCTTCGAGCACTGTAAGAGAAGACGGGACTCTTGTTCTATCAACAGAACTGACTGGTCGAAGGTTGTGTGTCTCGTGGAGGTACAAAGCAAAACAGTAAGGTGTACAGTTCATTAACTAAATCGGCGTAAACATGAATCCTTTGATCCGTGATATACTAGTGTTAGTCAGTAACTAAATGGCGAGCTGGTGATCTAGGGGTAAGGTGTCGGACTTCTGTGCTGGGGGTCAGGGGTTCAATCCTCGGTCCCGGCACAGATTTATTCGATTGTCAAACCTTTCCTTCACCTCTGACAAGACCTGTATTAATCACAACTTGTGAATGTGTGGAATGCCAGGCCTCCACCGTGGTTCGGATCCCACGTTAAACTGTAGGTCCTACCGTTTCATCTCACAATCACCCTACCATTACATAATAGCGTAAGTGCGTATAACCCAAATGGGTAGTAATACGTGGTGCTAATAGTAGTAATAGTAGTAGTAGTAAATATAATAACAATAATAATAACTAAAAGTTAACGCAATGTTGAATAGTCAAATTCATTTAAACATGTACACTAATGCAAACATGCATATACAAAACAGTTGAGCTTGTGTGTTGTTCAAGACAAATTTGGTGAGTGCATTAATTTTCTTATCCAAGTTCAAGATAGTTAACAAATTAATCTGTCCATTAGACCCCTTCCATTCCTTTCCTAAGACATAACCAGCTCGTTTTATTTCTTTGATTTGCTTTCCAAGACAAACCAAAATAAATGTAATAATTATTAGTATTAACACCATGGATGAGTAAATCAAAAAACTTAATTCAAAAAGACGCCAAATATAGGCAGAATTAAAAAGGTTTAAAACATGTTTTGAGAGGCTTGTTAATGGTCAGTTAATAATTTAATTTGAAACTAAGACTTTTTAAATTAGAACAATGTTGGGCAGAGTTTGAAAATGTACAGCTACAAATTAAATCAGTATCACATACGCAGGAAAGGGAGTCATTTGAAAACACATATTTTGGTCTCGCTGCGTCAGTAGAAACAGTCATTCAAAATCGCACAGCTGTCTAATTATCAAACGAGACAACCAGCTCCTTCATACCAGTCACACAGCCACAAGCCGTCAGGCTACCAATAATTAATTTACCAACATTTCATAGAAATTACGACGAATGGTTGGTATTTCATTAAACGTTCCAATCACTTATGCATACCACTAGTGGTTTAACAAATAGAAAGGTCATTATTTGAAAACGCTGGTAAATTGAGACGGAGAAAATTTAATTCAATATTTAGAAATTCCGCCAACAATTTTGAGATAGTGTGGACTTTATTGAAAAAGTGATAGTTTGGGGGAAACACCAAAATGTTTGAGATGCCGAGGGTAGAAAAAGAAGCAGCTAAATGTATATGGCAACTCCGAGACATAACAAATAAACATCTTAGAGCTTTGACAGCTTAGAGCCTGCCGACATAAACGTGGGATACATTAGTGATACATTATATCCCAAGTAAATTAGATAATATAATATACCATGAATGGGAAAACACCATATTACAGAACACGCTACCAAAAATGAAAGAACGTATTGCGTTTATACAACACATATGTCAAATATTAGAAGCCGTTGAATCCAACTGTGTTCAATGAACAAACCCTTAACAATCAAATATAAAGATTATTATCATCAATACGAAAAGGCACAGGGACCATCAAATTATTTTTAATGTGAATTATGAAACCAACCTCATCAAATATATAATTGTTACACATTCAACAAGCTATCTATTTCCAAGAGGACACAGCAGGTCAAGGGGTTAGGTATATTTTTCAACTATTTCAAGGATGATGGGCACCAGGTTAAACAACGCATTTTGAGTTTATGTAGGATCTACAACAAAAAAACACAATACACTACTTCATTTTAAGGAAGTCAACACAGAGTCAACTTTTCTATTGTTTAATAGTATTTCAAGACAGTTCAACCAACAATTAAGACACATAGGCCTCTAAAAAATCTTCAATAGTAAACTTACATGTTCAAAAGACAATCACCAGTGCACACATTTTATATCATAATAGGTCAGTCAGAATTTGGTTATCAACAGCGTTGATTGACATCTTAGATGCCAATGGTGATTCACACGTGTGCAGAGCGTTACTCGATTCAGTTTCCCAACAAAATTGTTTCACAGAAGAGCTTGTGCAAGGAATTGGTTTACGACGACACAAAGGTTTCTCTTCTATTTCGGGCATAGCGCAGTCAGCAACTAGAACGTCATAAATTGTTCAATACAAGATAAAATATATATTCAATACACACATACACAGCCAGTTCATACTTTCTAGTGTTGTTCAAAATCACTCAAGATGTAATTGTCACCTACATAGACACGTAACATTGGAAGATTACATCCACAGTTAACCCTGCAGATCCCAGCTTCAGCGTGCCTGGAGGAGTGGATATGTTAATAGTAACAGAACTATTCTTCGAACTTCTGCGCGTTCCAAAATTGGAAGTTCAAGGGATACGCCCATTTTGAAAAGAACAATTTTGGGTTGGATAGTGTCAGACAAAACTGATTCTAAAGCATCTTCAAAACAATACTCAACTTCAATATTTCACAGTCATTCTAACCAAGTCTGTCATTTTACCCTGACAAATAACCTTGACATGCAGTTACAACAGTACTGTCAGTTAGGGGATTGTTCTACCACGCCATGTAGGTCTAGTGAGATGTTAGCGTGGGAGGAACATTTTAGGAACAGCGTCAGGAGAAACTCAGATAGATGCTTGTAGTCAAATTGCTAACAAAGGACAATACCAATCAATTAGGTGATTCCATGAACAACGCATACCAACAATTCCATCAGTTAGAGAGGAGGTTTTAAAAACCCACCGAACTCAAAGACATTTATACTAGCAGAGCTCTTAATTCAAGACTATTTACAATTTTGTGTAATAAAATGGGTAGCAACCACAATATTTTTCCTCCGCATGGGGAAGGTTGGTGATGACCAAGAGAAAAGATTTTAACTAAACTATTTGAGCTACTTTCGGAGGTACAGATTTTCATAACCCAATATGAATTTGAACTCTTTCATTGTTTTAATAATAAACTATGGTTAGTATGAATAGCATATTTGACTGACATTTTTGGACACCTGAACGAATTGAATTCCAGCTTACAAGGTCATAATATATCAGCTTATACTATAATAAACAAAATAAAGGCAGCTGTCAATAAAATCTAATACATAATCAAGGATATAGGAAAGAACAAGATTTCTCACATTATATATTCGGCAGAAATATCTCCCCGATTTCCCACCGTTGCTGGTGGCGCGCTAGTAGTACGAGGCGGGGCGTAGGTATTCCATTTTGAAGAGAATAATCTGCCATTTCAGTGATCATCATGCCATGGAGTGTTGAGCATCGTGCGCTCGTTATTGAGACTTATTTTTAAAATGTTGATTCTGTCATCGCCACACAGTGATTATTTCGTACAAACCTTAGGCTAGGTCAACCTGCTGCGATACCCGATAAAAAATACCATTGTTATGAGTGTCAAATTTTAGAGCTACAGGTTCATCTTTGAAGAAGAAACCACTTAGTGGATCACGAAGCGTTCGAACACCCGAAAACATCCAATCGGTTAGACAGGCATTTACACAATCTCCACGACGCTCATCTCTTAAACACGCTACTGCGTTAGGAATTTCTGATCGGAGTGTAAGGAGAATTTTACATGTGGACTTACATTTTCATCCGTACAAAATGATGGCCGTACAACAGTTAAACGAACGTGATTGGATTAAACATGTCGCTTATTGCCAGGCTATTCGTGAAAATGTTCCAGTGAACTCTGTTGTGTTGTCAAGTGATAAAGCCCATTTTCATTTATCGGGTTATGTTAAGCAGAATTTTCGGTACTGGGCGGAAAATAATCCCCTAGAGTTACACGAGCGTCCCCTATACTCTGAGCGTGTTAAATTTTGGTGCGCCATTTCTGAACTTGGAATAATAGGGCAATACTTTTTTGAGGAAAGAAATCAATCAATTACAGTAACTTCTGATCGTTATGTCAACATGTTACTTGACTTCTTACAGCCAAAACTAAACTAACTTGTAGATCAGGCCTAAAATGTGTGGTTTCAACAAGATGACGCCACTGTTTACAATTCAAGACATTCCATGAATGTCCTAAAAGAAATGTTTCCCGGGCATCTAATCTCACAACGAGGTGACATCCCATGGACTGCATGGTCACCCGATCTTGCTGCAAAAGATTTTTTTCTCTGTGGATATATGAACCTATTTAAAAATAATCTAAGAACCATCGATGATTTAAAAACTGGTATCCGACAAGAAATCGCTGCAATACCACCGGAAACGATGAGGCAAGTGATGCGGAACTTCAGGGCAAGGTTGAAAACCTGAATAGATAATGAAGGTCGGCATATGAGAAATATAGTTTTCAAAAATAAACAACAAGTGTGTAAAAGTAAATGGCAAACATTATTCGCTTATATTCTACAATTAGATTTTTTATAATTTCTATTGCGTCTGTTTTATTCACTTTTCTAATGAGGAGCTATTTCTGACGAAACCTGTATTGGAATAGTTTATCTAGGAAAATGAACTAACAATGAATTATATATTGATTGAAGATATAGAAAAAAAACATTGCATGGGTCTTGTTAAGAATTTTCTTTCATACTTTATCGTAAATTTAGAAAATGAAAGCTGGATAAGAGATCCCTTTTCTTCCACTTGCGCAGCTGTGTTGGATAATTGTTAAGTTCAAGAGATAGAAATGTAATGTGATATAAATTTAATACATGTGTTTAAAAAATACAGCTTGTGCAATTTTTTGATAAAGATTAGAGCTGGATATAAAATTATTTCAGACAAAGCATTATAATTTTGAATGCATTTGTGTGAAATTGGGTTTACTGCCATGTTGGGCTTTAAAAATAAATATAGGACACGGTTGCGACTTGAGCCCGACTTACGTTTGAAGCTAACAAAGATAAATCCCGATACATCGAGGATAGTTTCAATGAAACAAGCTCACCCCTAATATTAGTATTGAATAAAAGTAAATAATAGTTCACGTGCAATAATTAATACAGTAAAAGTATGATTTGTTTTGACCAGATTGTTTATTTTATTCTGTTTGTCCTCTTGACTATAGAAGCATACGCTTGGCTACACAAAGTCCGAATAATGAAATAATCACGTGATGGTACACGCCTTTTTTAGCAATTTATTTAAGTAGTACAACATTCCAAAAATTTAAGAACCCCTGCTCTAAGGCGTCACTCTCGCAATAGACTGGACTGGAGATGACGGAAAGATTGGGGTTCGAGTCCCATTCAGGTATACTGGGGTGGTTTTTCTTAAACGGTTTTCCACTATCTATCCACTCAAATCTGGCTACACTTCCTCTAAATTTAAGCTTCCTCATCTCTATCACATTAGCAGATAAAGGCGTCAGTAGGTATTATCCTGCTAGATTTAATGGTGAAAGCTAGCGTTAGGTTTGAATCCCAAGCCGAATGCGCTGATTCAGTTCAGACATGTGATTTATCTTTGTTGTTTTACCAGATTCTCTCCTGGCTAATGCGGGTACACTTTCTCTTAGTTGTGTTCCTAAAACCAACCTCCAAGTATTAAGCCGTTAAGTAGCACCTGTATCCAAATGTATCAACTAAAATAAGACCCATGGCGGATAAAATCATCACCCGTGAAGTCAGGTAGAGCCCCACTACAGCCCCCTGGATAATTGTCAAGTCTCCTTGTTAAGTTTTCTATATTGTGTTTTAATACAATGTTTTATAGCTTTATTATATTATTATCCTCACGTCACGGAGTGAACAAATAAAATATGTTTTAATTAAAGTGATATTTTTTTCCTTTTTAAAATAAAATACGTATTTAAATTTCACTTTTAAAAAAAAAAAGTTTTACACGTTTTACTTTATGTTTAAAGGGTTCTGATGTTTACATTGTTGTAGTTGAGAGTAAAATTCTCATCGAAATATTTCATGAATAATAATACATATTATGTACACGATTTCCTTCACAAGTTTTATGTTTTCGTTTTTTTGTATATGCATACACGTTTTATTGCTTTGTGTGGTTCTAGCCTCTGCGGAACATTACATAATAGTGGATAGTATGCGGTGATCAACATTTGCTAGCTAAGGGTCATTCTTTCAAGAAAAAACAATTAAACTTTAGTTATTTTAATCAAACGTGTAACTGGAAATATGAGAAACGGTTATATAAATATTTTACATTACATTTTTATGTGATTTACATCGGGGCTATCCGCATATTTTCACTAATAGGAGTATGGAGGGTCAAGTTTGAATATATAGTAAGGGAACTTGGGTTAGTATGGGGGGAGAGTTTTAAAACACTGATGGGGAAAACACATCTCACTATTTCCAACGGGAATTCAAACCCCAATCTATTCATCACCGAGAAACCAAACGAGGCGTATGCCTTTATCTATGCAGGTCCGACTTACTATTAAAGATACGCCTACCACTTTTGATGTAACTCTTAACATTTTATTTTATACTTTGTCGTAAAAAAATCTCTGCGTCTTCTGAAATTTACAGTCTATATTTTTTATCGCAAATATTGTTAGAAACCTTCAACGAAGGTTATATCGACCACCTTGGCATTTGTATTGAAGTTTTACTATTAAACTTCAATAAACGTGTGAAACTTTTTTATGCAACTACTCAAATATTGTGAAAAGTACCTAAAGATTTTTTTTTCATAACTATGAACCGTTATTTTCAGAGAGCACAGTTTTTCTTATAAAAAAAATCTTAAAATAATGCAAACTTGTGAGGCGTAGTTTGAACCGGGTGAACCGAAGAATTTAACCGACTCATCCCAAAGATTATATATATATATATATTATATGAGGCCAGCTGTGAGTATTTAGATAGTACTATCGTTCTACTATTGTCTGTTAATATATTTTATACCAGGGGTCGGCAAACAGGTAGATCACGATCTACCAATCAATCTCATAGCAATTTTCAGTCGATTGCTTAAGAAAATTACAACGTCATGAAAAGGCAAACTTACCTTGCATTATTCCAATATGTTACAGTTTGTAAGGTAAACGGAGTGTACTTTTTTTTATATAGAGGCAGGGACATCAGTATTAGAGGAAATTTTGAATGTAAAGAATAAATACAAGATGTATGGATAAAACAATAATAATTAACTCTAGAGTAGATAAACGAAGGGTGATTGCGAGACCTTTGATAAAAAAAATTAAAAGTCGATCGAAGCCCAAAAAAGGTTGCTGACTCCTGCCTTAGGTGTTTGGTGTGACGACGCTTCTGTTTGACAATAATTCATCTTCTCGTTGAACCACTGCATCTCTTGGTTCAAATATGGTCTGCACGTCACCCGACCCCCAGGGGCCTTGCCCTACTTCCAAGGAACTAGATCGGAAACCGCACTCACAAGTCCTACTAGCGATATGAAATCCAAGTCTTTACACCGAGCTCAGAGTTATGTGAGCTCTATTTGAAAAAAACTCAACGCTAAAACCCAATAGTACAAACTTTATCATATAATCTAATGTAGTTTGAACAACAAAAAAATCAAAAATTGAATGTAGCCAAACTATTTTTAAATTGTTTGGTTACCAAAAAAAATCAACATAATATTATATTATTACTTATATGAAACAATCTTTAGAGAAAAAAATTAACTAAATTCGTTTTATTTTTTATTTAAATTAAACTAAACTTAAATTAATGTTATTAATTCCAAAAATCAAGCATACAGAGCTATTTATCATTTAAAACATTCCTCAGATCTACATTTCAAACGAATTTAAAATGTGTACAAATTTTAGAGATGAAATGAAAACTATACTACTGTATTGAGGTAGACTGCCGAGGACGGGGAGATCCAGGTTCGAATCTCGGTCGGGTGAGCTGGGGTGTTTTTTCCTAAATGGCTTTCCACTCTCCCCCATGCAAATGTGGGTTCACTTCCTAGTCCTTTAGCGTAATTAGTATTTAGGCGTATAGCCTGAATGGGTAGTAAGATGCAGTGCTTAGAAAATTTAAATAATAATAATAATACTGTATCTATACGAGTAAGTAAAAACCGAAACATCAGAATATTGATTTTATAATAATCGTTTTACTGGTAGTAATTATATTTTTCTAAGCATTATTATTTTTATTTTTATTTTTATTTAAAACAGTGAGCCATGAAGGGCTTTGTGCCACTGTTTTCCTTTCAATTTACGGGTTGAGTTGGATCAGCGTCAGGGTGCTTCTCGCTAGCTCGATAGCTTGGGTATAATGTGGTAGTATTTATGAATTAATTTTGTATCCACTTTAAAAGTAAATATGTGCACGAGTCCTTAGAACTCCTCCAAAGGTGGGTGTGTAGGGAACGTTATAGCAAAACATGTTTACTTACTTACTTTATGGCATTAGAAACTTTAAAGTAAATTGCCGCACTTACAAAAGTACGCCCCCTATCCCTATCTTGATCTAGTTCTATCCAGTCCACCTCATCACACCCTAACCCTATATTGAGCTAGTTCTATCCAGTTCACCTAATTACACCCTATCCCTATCTTATGCTAGTTCTATTGTAGAGTAACCCGCCTCGGTGGCGTAGTTGGCTAACGCGCTAGTCGTGTTGAGCTCGACTGCTGAGGACGGGGAGATCGAGGTTCGAATCTCGGTCGGGTGAACTGGGGGTGGTTTCTCCTAAATGGTTTTCCACTCTCCCGCCACGCAAATGCGGGTTCGCTTCCTCTAATTCAACCTTCCCAATTCCTAATCCATTAGCGTAATTAGTACTTAAAGCGTATAACCCAAACGGGTAGTAAGACGCGGTGCTCAATATTATTATTATTATTATTATTATTATTGTAGAGTATGACGTCACTCTACTACTGTCACCCTCGCTGTTGAACTCTGAGCCTGTCAGATGTGGCGCTAGAGGGCAGGTCACGCGGTCCTGTGAGTGGCAGCTCAGTTCAACAGACACTTTTTTGTGAACACTCAGTTCCGTAATTCAGTTCAGATCAGTTGAATATGAGCGTGCTTCCTTGCACCTCTAGCAAAACACTTCTATCAGAGATAGGTGCTTGTGGATCATTTTTTGTAACTGTAACGTCAACCTGTAAGCTTGTTATGTTTAACAAGGATTTCACTTACCAATTAATAAACCTTGAATAACCAGGCATCAAACTTTCTTTTTTTATTAACCAGTGATTATAACCAAAACCAGTATGCTTCCAGTAACACCAAGTGGTTAATATGTGTAATCAAAAGAACAAACAAGGAGGTAACGACAAGCTTTCAACAGAACAACTAGGATATAGGAAAGGTTTCATGGTAGCAGAGCTAACAAAGAGTCCTATGGCAACAGAACTAATCAAACTCCTTCGTCAACTGGGGCAACATCCTACACACAAATTTTGGGTGTTCAACGTTGCAACGAAGAGTCGAACCAACAACCCGAGCTGTGTCTACAAGGATTCATCACAACGATGTTAACATTCACCAGAACTCTTCACCATAACTCTTCACCATACGCGGGGACAACAACCTCAAACAGCCACCATTCACCTCTACTAGAAACTTCTACTAGAAGTCACAATGGAGCTCAACAGAGACTGTCAGCGAAATTCTTCAAGATTCTCTACTACAGTTCGAACAGCTAAATTGTAAAGTTGACCATTTTATCTACTTAATAACATTTTAGAGTATTGTGGTAATTTAATTAATGTATAGAGACGCAAGTAAAATTGTCCAAACAAGTTAGTTAGCACAACTATGTTCTTGTGGAAACGATTACGTAGACAAGAAAAAAATTCAACGTATATAATATGTATGTCATGTTTAAAGGGTTAATATTACGGTTCTACCTATTTGTTTATTTCCTTATAAATTTGGAAGTGGTGTTACCAAGCCAAATAGAGGAGTACATGTTGAATGGGACAGGGTATACTAGCGCAAAACAACAAATAGAACATTATTTAATTGCTACAGTATGTTCACTACACAAATTTAAAATAAACATGTATGTTTACAGACTTTAATCCGATGAACTCCAATACGAATTACGTATTAGAGGTGTTAACCCAGGGCCGACCACAGATAAAATGCGGTCACAATTTCGAGATATGATTGATCAGGAACAGGACGAAGGAAAGTCACGGGTAGTCGTCGAATTAATACTTACAGATTCTATAGGGATCCCCATTATAGAACAAAAATTAAATAATTTGCTTGCCCATGTTAAGGAAACTAAATCCCCCAGTTATTCTCAAACAAAGAAATTTAATACTAAAAGTAAACATATTGAAGATAGGATACTCCATTTGAGTATGTGACAGTGAGCAGGTTAAGCTCAAAATAGAACAATTAAAAACTCTTTCTCTTAAAATAAATAATTTAATACACGATCAGATTAGAAAACAAAAGGATAAATCTATAACAGCAGACAAGGAACAAAAAGTTAGATCAGTCGAAGATTTATGTATAAGTTCTGAAAATCAAACAGAGGAGCCCCCGCCCAAAATAAATATACTGGATTCCAGGGAGAGAGACGTTACGATTCTCAAAATAGTCCAAAAATGGAACTTAAAATTAGGAAACAAATCGGATCCTGTAATCTTTCTGGAACAATTAATAGAATTAAAGGAACTGTACATATTAGAGGATCTAGAACTTTTTGGAGGGCCCTTCCTGAACTTTTTAAAGGCAATAAAAGACAATGGATTAGAAACAACTCTAATCTTTGGAATTCCTGGGATACCTTTTTAGATTGCTTTAAAAAAACTTTATTTTATGTCGATTATGTTGAAAGCATAGAAAATTAAATTAGAATGTCAAAACAAACCCCCACAGAATCGGTGACGAATTACTTTATTAGGATCCAAAAATTATTTAGAAGACACGGAGAATATTCTGAGAAAGAGCAGTTACATAAGATTTATGCTAATCTCAAACCCAGTATAAAAATACAAATATATCTTAATAAGATTAATTCTTTGTGGGAGCTACAAAGGTTAGCGTCTCATTTCGAAAATGCCATCACTGAGATAGAATCGTATGAAAAATCAAATTCCATACCCAGTAGTGTTGTTCCCATACAACAATCAATACGAGCCTACTCAATCAAAATTATATACCCCCACGATACAATACTGAAGACTACCGAAAGTACAGTACTAAACAATACGTTCCTAACAGTACAGTAAAACCTAACAATAACAGTTATATTGTGCAGCCGAGGTCTAAAACTAAAAGGTGCTAGTCTTGTTATCCCCCTGAACATTTAGTATCTACCTGCCCTATTAGAAATAAAGGTGCCATGCATAACAACAACAAAAACTAGCTGTGCGTGGAAGAACATCAAAGTCCGCGCAAAACAAGATAAATTCTCAAAAATACTTATCACTACAGAATCATATCATTGTTATGTTTAGAAGCTTATATAGGAAGATACAGGGTACACCCATTAGTAGACACGGGAGCCATTAAAAACGTATGTTCTACACAGTTGTACGAACAGTTACGCAATAGCAAATGCATGAAAAAGGAACAAGATTGTAACATAGAATGTATCACGGCAGATCATAATAATGTTGAAGTTAAGAAAAAATTCAAAGTTTTTTATTAAGATTAGCGGCCTATCTTGGCCAATATGGTTTCTTGTAGGCCCTAAACTAACGAAAAACTTTATTTTGGGTAAAGAATTGATTGAAAATTCTAAAATGATAATAAACATGAATAACAGACAGATCATATTCCCTCATAACAAAATAAGACTTGTTAAGATAGAACTGAAAGAATTGTCTAAACTAAAATCTATCAATGTGATCAACAAGGATCCCGACAGTCACGAGTTGTTACAACACCTATTAAATGAGTTCGGTGACGTGATCACGGATAAAATCGGTAAAACCAATTTGATGACGTATGAAATTGTCATGTTGGATAAAAACCCTGTCAGATCACGCCCATATTATTTNCATGTTGGACAAAAACCCTGTCAGATCACGCCCATATTATTTTGCCCCTCCCAAATTAAGTGTTACGTAATCATATAAATGAACTTCTCAATAAAGATATAATAAGACCTTCTAATAGCCCATTTGCTTCACCGGCCTTCTTAGTTTCTAAACAAGGAAAGTCACGCCGTTTAGTGGTGGATTATCGAAAACTAAAGAATATACGTTATGAAGCCACTCCCCTACCCGCGCAATAAATGGCTTTCCAATATTTAGGTAAAGCGAGAATATTTACATTGTTAGATTTAAATAAGTCATTTCACCAAGTTACTTTAAAGGAAGAATGCAAACAATATACAGCATTTGTTACGCAAACAGGACTGTTTGAATATAATTATCTGCTTTTTGGTTTATCAGTAGGGTCAGGATTTTTAACCAGACTTATGAACATAATCTTCGGATATATTCAATATAAATGTGTTTATAATTACCTAGACGATTTGGTGGTGTACTCCAATAACATTAGTGAACATAAAGTTAATTTAAAATAAATGTTTACACGATTACGTAAATAGGGATTAACCCTAAATTTAAAAAATAATACCAGTAGGAGTAACACAAATATAATACCTTGGGCATATAATTTCATACAAGGGTATATCCATAAATACAGGAAAAATTCGCCCTATAATTGAATTCAAAACACTTAACACCCACACAAAATTATCAAGATGTTTGGGCATGGTGTCCTTTTTTGGCAGATTTATTCCGAATTTGGCTTCAGTGGCAGAACCATTATACAAATTGCGAAAACAAAAAGCTGTTTTTAATACGGTTGACCAAGCTTTTACTCAACTAAAAAAAGCTCTCACTACGGCACCCATCCTACTGTAGCATTTATTGCCATAAAAGCTACTAAACAGTGAAAAATATAAAAGACTTGTCTCTAATAATAATAATCCCGAGTGAACTCACCATTGCCCCATTCATCAGTAGCCCCTTCCAAGTATACTTCACGCACAACACAACATGCCGCGAGAAAATCAACAACAGACTAAACGAGCGAACTGTGTGTAAGCCCAAACTATGATTTATCATAAGGCATGCTGGGAAAGTATTACGTACATCCGTTAAAAGACGGTGATGTGTCCAAAAAACTGTTGTTCTGACTCCGTCCACAACATGCTCGAATGTTCTACCCCCGTCTAGTGACCCTCTTCCCCCTTTTCGAGCCTGAATATGAGCGTATATAATGATGTAACTCTGATTGATATGTCACTCTTGACTGGATACTGTCTCAGGGCCTACTTAGGTATCCTGGATATTATAAAAGGTGTGACAAAGAAAACCAACCCCTTTAATTATAAATCATATTTACAATTAATTAGAGTAACAAAATATCTATTATTTACTCTTATTCTGTTGATGTACGTACAGTTGTGCCAACATTGAATTTATTTATTTTCACTTCCCAAATAAAATAACTTTGAGCTTTCTTTAACCTATCATCCATACGTCACTATTCTAGCAATATTCCTAGCTCTAAATTGTATCACCTCTTTGGTGTGTATTTGGAAACTTGCTTTTGTTTTGTTTTTAAGAATTGAAGGGGACGATTAGTTTTTGTTTCAGGTTTTTGGCGTCGCTTTTAAAAATGGTATTAAAGCCGGGATGTTTTAAGTGCACAATCAAGAGGTAAAAAGGGACACAGTGTTGCAAGTTATTACAATATTTTAGCTATAAAAGATTTACAAAAGAGTGTTGAATTTAACTTGGAGAGGAAGTGAGAAGTTTATTCATATATTTAATTAAATATTAAGATATGTAGTTTTCAACTACAGAATGGCTATGAGTGAGAAGTTTCCAATTTTTTGTTTTGTTGCTACAATTATAATCAGTCACTTAGTGACTATATCTTAAGATAACTTACAAAAAGGAAAATGGAACTATGAGCAGCAAGGCTACTTATTATTATTAGCACCGCGTCTTACTACCCGTTCGGGTTATACGCACTTACGCTAATGTGTAATGGTAGGGTGATTGTGAGATGAAATGGAGGACCTACAGTTTAACGTGGAATCCGAACCANAGGACCTACAGTTTAACGTGGAATCAGAACCACGGCGGAGGCCTGGTATTCCTCGCATTCACAAGATGTCTTGTCAGAGGTGAAGGAAGGGTTTGGTAATCAGATAAATCTTTGCCGGGACCGAGGATTGAACCCTGGCCGCCAGCATAGAAGTCTGACACCTTACCCCTAGACCGCCAGGTCACCAAGGCTACTTATTAATTTTAATTGAAATTATGGTATAGTAATCAATACCTTGTTAACAAAACAGAGTTTATACATATTAATATAAAATTTACAAACACCAAAATTTTAATTTTGTTTCAAGAAAATTAGGTCACCTTAGATATGTAAATTAACGGAGCTCCACAGGCAGTATTTGATAAGACTAAAATTCAGAGTAAATAAATAACCAAACAAATAACATAAAATAGTTTATTTATTTATTTCATGATAATTATTAATTTTGTGGCATTACAATATTATATAAAATACAGGTGTAAGTGCATTTCTTATGTGTTCTACTCCAAGCATTATCAACCAGTTTCTTGTTGTATCATGTAATATTGCTATGGCAACCGGACGGGCAAATAGAAGGGATTTCCTAATCATGTGTTTAAACCCAGTGGTCCTGAGATAAGGTTTCTCGTGCAACTGAGCTAAATAATAAAATGATATATAAATATTTTATACGACCTTGGGAGAATTATAAATATATAATGTTTTTTTCACAAAGGTAACCAAATTCAATGTCGGCTGTTATATTGCAAAATTCTTTCTCGGCAAATTAATAGACTACAAAATTTATGAATTACGTAATACTTTAATCTTTTTTTTGTACATTAGAGCTTATAATTCTTATATTTACATTAGATTTTCTTAACGTAAAGTACCCTTTTGGGTTTACGTATTGCTATGTTTGTCAATGTAAACAAGACGTCGTATTGTTCGAAATTCCAGTATAGGTTACTATGATAGCAATTTATAGCCCTTTTGGCTTGGAAACTCATCTGGCGTATGACGCCATATTGTTTGTATTCATTCGAGGTTGTCAAGGTAACTATGGTAGCAGCTTATAGTCCTTTCAGCTTGGAAACTCATCTGGTGTATGACTCCATATTGTTTGTATTCATTCGAGGTTGTCAAGGTAATTATGGTAGCAGCTTGTAGCCCATCCGGCTTGGAAACTCATCTGGTGTATCACGTCATATTGTTTGTATTCATTCGAGGTTTTCAAGGTTACTATGGTAGCAGCTTATAGCCCATCTGTCTTGGAAACTCATCTGGTGTATGATACCATATTGTTTGTATTCATTCGAGGTTGTCAAGGTTACTATGGTAGCAACTTATAGCCCTTCCGGATTGGAAACTCATCTGGCGTATGACGCCATAATTTTTGTAATCATTCTTAGGTTGTCAACTTGTCTTGTAAATTTGGTAATATTTATGCCCATAGATAAATGTTTTGGAAATATATTTTCAATAAGAATAGCACGTTCTTGAATTTTCAATTTCTCTCGAGTAACTAATTGTAAACTATGGATATTCTCCCATAACTATGGACTTTGTTGTTTTTCTTTTATATATATATATA
>CABEEJ010000582.1:109776-140587 GCA_901482245.1 Timema douglasi
TATATATATATATATAAATATATATATATTGTCATATATATACTGTTATATATTGTTATATATATTGTTCATGTTTAATCTCCATTCATTTATATCAATAAATAATCTCCTATCTACCTTATGCTTTTCTTAACATTTCACGCTCATATTTAAAATCCTACACTGATAATTGAGGAACTAGGTAATATTTAAAATAATTAAATATTTGGGGAATGGGTTCGGGGAAACACGATTAGCGCGTTAGCCAACTACGCCACCGAGACGGGTTGAATAACTGTCATGAGTATAGTGGCATTAGTTGGGACACTTTTTAAAAGGAGAGAAAAGTTTTCATTAATTTCCACGACACACTCGACAGAGATTTAAGAACTGTTGATATCACCATGTGAATAAATGATTAAACTCTATGTTTCTACAGGGGAATTATTTGAATTATTATGAGCAAAAAAAAAAAGCTTTGCTATAAAAACTCAACAAATACTGCCATTGACTCGTGTTGTTTACACTTCCACCTTAATCATTATTTTTTCTCGGATTATTAAATGTAATTTTAAGCCCAACAAAACATAAAATATACCAGCGAAAAATAGAACCAAATCTTTTTTAAGAAATGTTTATTTTGTGTTCCAGCGAAATAATATGATTTCTACGGGGGAATGAAAGTAAATCCAGTTAAGGTCAGTATTTTTGCAGGGTTCATATATCAAAAAACATTTTTAGCCAAAATAAATAAAACATTGCTTCAGCAGACACACTTGGTTAATTTTTCTACACACATTCATCTCAAAAGTTCTTGTAAATCTTTCATTCGATTAGTGTCATTTGGACATAGCCTATTCGAATGAAAATATAAAAAGTTATCATTGAATTCGGGAATTCCCATGACCACTATTCAAAGACTCTATTACTATTAGCCTACTATATGTAGCAAATTAAATTAAATGGAACAATATTTTTTTTTTATTGACTAAAATATGTTTTACTATAAAAACTGTAAAAATACTGACCTTAACGCGATTCCTCGTGCCATCCCACCTTAATATACACTAACTATTCACAGTATCCACTTTCTATGGAACTGAGAGTCCGAGAGTCAAAGTTTCTTCGTTGGAGAAGGAAGGTGAGCTGAAAGGAAGAAAATATCCCCTTGAAACTTATTACTTAGGCAGCTTGAGGTACATAAACGTATTGTGAAATGCATAAACAGTATCTAATATCCAAAGTGCCTTTAAAGTTTATGGTGGATTTAAAAAGACGAGCAAAATATTTCAAAAAATATTATATTGTAAAAATATTATATTTCAGTGTGAAACTTATTAAATGACCAAAGAGGTTATATTTCGGCTGATTTGTAGAAATTTTAAATGTGCGGTAAAATATTTTGTGTTGGAATAAATATGTACTAAAGTCTAAACAACCCGCACCGGTGGACGAATGGTCCAAGGCAGGGCTATTCAATTAGTGGCTGGTGGGTCACATTCGGCCCGCCAAGCTCCGCAGATAATACACGGATTAGATATCCAGATATTTCTGGAGAAGCGTCTTATAACATATTTTTCGTTTGGTCTTGAACCATGGAGGTAGCTGGGTGACATGTTGGCCGGGGATTACTTGCACCAATTATCTCCTCCATATAAGTGTGCACAGAACCATCTCTCTCCTCCACACATATGTGCACAACACAATCTCTCTCCTCCACACAGCTGTGCACAACACAATCTCTCTCCTCCACACAGCTGTGCACAACACAATCTCTTTCCTCCACACAGCTGTGCACAACACCACCTCTCTCCTTCACACAGCTGTGCACAGCACCATCTTTCTCCTCCACACAGTTGTGCACAACACCACCTCTCTCCTTCACACAGCTGTGCACAGCACCATCTTTCTCCTCCACACAGCTGTGCACAGCACCATCTCTCTCCTCCACACAGCTGTACACAGCACCATCTCTCTCCTCCACACAGCTGTACAGAGCACCATCTCTCTCCTCCATACAGCTGTGCACAGCACCATCTTTCTCCTCCACACAGCTGTGCACAGCACCATCTCTCTCCTCCACACAGCTGTGCACAGAACCATCTCTCTCCTCCACACAGATGTGCACAACACCATCTCTCTCCACACAGCTGTGCACAGCACCATCTCTCCTTCACACAGATGTGCACAGCACCATCTCTCTCCTCCGCACAGCTGTGCACAGCACCTTCTCTCTCCTCCACACAGCTGTGCACAGCACCATCTCTCTCCTCCACACAGATGTGCACAGCACCATCTCTCTCCTCCACACAGATGTGCACAACACAATCTCTCTCCTACACACAGCTGTGCACAACACAATCTCTCTCCTACACACAGCTGTGCACAACACAATCTCTCTCCTCCACACATCTGTACATAGCACCATCTCTCTCCTCCACACAGCTGTCTACAACACCATCTCTCTCCACACAGATGTGCACAACACCATCTTTCTCCTCCACACAGCTGTGCACAGCACCATCTCTCTCCTCCATACAGCTGTGCACAACACCATATCTTTCCTCCACACAAATGTGCACAACACCATCTCTCTCCACACAGATGTGCACAACACCATCTCTCTCCTTCACACAGCTGTACACAGCACCATCTCTCTCCTCCCAACAGCTGTACACAGCACCATCTCTCTCTTTCACACAGCTGTACACACCATCTCTCTCCTCCACACAGCTCTACACAACACCATCTCTCTCCTCCCAACAGCTGTACATAGCACCATCTCTCTCCTTCATACAGCTGTACACAGCAACACCTCTCTCCTCCACACAGCTGTGCACAACACCATCTCTCTCCACACAGATGTGCAACAGCACCATCTCTCCTCCACACAGCTGTACACAGCACCATCTCTCCTTCACACAGATGTGCACAGCACCATCTCTCTCCTTCACACAGATGTGCACAGCACCATCTCTCTCCTTCACACAGATGTGCACAGCACCATCTCTCTCCTCCACACAGATGTGCACAGCACCATCTCTCTACTCCGCACAGCTGTGCACAGCACCATCTCTCTCCTTCACACAGCTGTGCACAGCACCATCTCTCTCATCCACACAGCTGTACACAGCACCATCTCTCTCATCCACACAGCTGTACACAGCACCATCTCTCCTCCACACAGCTGTACACAGCACCATCTCTCCTTCACACAGATGTGCACAGCACCATCTCTCTCCTCCACACAGCTGTACACAGCAACACCTCTCTCCTCCACACAGCTGTACAAAGCAACACCTCTCTGCTCCACACAGCTGTACACACCATCTCTCTCCTCCACACAGCTGTGCACAGCATCATCTCTCTCCTCCACACAGCTGTACACAGCAACACCTCTCTTCTCCACACAGCTGTACACAGCAACACCTCTCTTCTCCACACAGCTGTACAAAGCAACACCTCTCTGCTCCACACAGCTGTACACACCATCTCTCTCCTCCACACAGCTGTGCACAACACCATCTCTCTCCTCCACACAGCTGTACACAGCACCATCTTTCTCCTCCACACAGCTGTACAAAGCAACACCTCTCTGCTCCACACAGCTGTACACACCATCTCTCTCCTCCACACAGCTGTGCACAGCGCCATCTCTCCCCTTCACACAGCTGTGCACAACACCATCTCTCCTCCACACATGAAACTTTACCTAATAATCCAGTGTTTAGGTACTTTTTCAGCGAAAAAAGTTTGAAGAGTTGAACTTTTGCAAATTTTTGTACTCTATAGAGTTCTAAACGACATACTAAATTTGCAACCCTTAAATTGTGCTGCTTGTGGTTTTATAATTCACATTTTTAAACATAACTTGATTTTGGATGACTATAGATAAAAATGTTATATAATAAACTTTAGATCATTTAAAGTTCTACAATAAAAGTTAAGCTTAATTATTTACAAATAACTGATAGTTTTGGAGTAGAAAACACTTTCAGATGAGTAGTTGAGCAGCTGGGAGGCGACGCGACCTAGCAATGACCCACCCCTGTCGCGCGCCATTTCTAATTACCTGCCTCCACAGAGGATTGGGATTTGAATACCTTGAGCATTGAAGGATTTATTAATAACAAAAACAGTGAAACGGTATCAATTTTATTTGATAACATATACTAAATAAATTCTATTATTCATTTATAATTTCATCGCAAGCAGAATATATCAATAAGTAATTTCTTATTTTTTTTTAAACGTTTTAGGAACTATCTCCATCTTCAGTAATTCTGTTCATATACATATTAAAACAATTGGCTAAAATAACAGTATTAATATTGACAAGTTTTGTAAAAGAGTTCTATATTTTTGTTAATGAATTCTATACACATAGATGAAAATCATGAATTGAATATACATTATATTTGAATACACACATAAGGTTTCTTAGAGTAAAAAAAAGAAGTTAATTTTGGAATTATTAATCAGCACATTTTACAGGTTTATTTTTAATTTGACCCGCCTCGGTGTCGTAGTTGGCTAGCGCACTTATGTTGAGCTCAACCGCTGAGGACGGGGAGATCGAGGTTTGAATCTCGGTCGGGTGAACTGAGGGTGGTTTTTCCTAAATGGTTTTCCACTCTCCCTCCACGCAAATGTGGGCTCACTTCCTTTAATTCAACCTTCCCAATTCCTAATCCATTAGAGTAATTAGTACCTAAAGCGTATAACCCGAACGGGTAGTTAGACGCGGTGCTAAATATTATTAAATATTTTTAATTTGTATTGTCCATAGTAGTGTATCATAGATAGATGGTTTATTAGGCTCAAACACTAAGAGGTTAGCGGCACTGTTATCAAAATGTTCAATATAATATATATTTTCATCACCTTCTGCTAGCAGCGGGTGACCTGGCGGTCTAGGGGTAAGGTGTCAAACTTCTATGCTGGCGGCCGGGGTTCAATCCTCGGTCCCGGCAAAGATTTATCTGATTACCAAACCCTTCCTTCACCTCTGACAAGACATCTTGTGAATGTGAGGAATGCCAGGCCTCCACCGTGGTTCGGATTCCACGTTAAACTGTAGGTCCTTCATTTCATCTCACAATCACCCTACCATTTCACATTAGCGTAAGTGCGTATAACCCTAACGGGTAGTAAGACGCGGTGCTAATAATAATAATAATAATAATAATAATGCTAGCAGCGAAGCAGATACTTCGTGGCACCCTTCTGATTTAGTTGGGGTAGGTAGTTTATTGGGGTCAAACAATGAATAGCTTTGACGACTGCCATCACTTTCGTCATCATCATAATCATCACCATGTATCTTTTCATCAACGTCGTATAACTGGTGATCATATGAATAAAGGTGTCCTTGTCCCTTTTAGTAATCACAGATGTTGGAACACTTCAGTCCTGCTTTCCTACATCCACAAGCAGGCCCGCATCTTTTCTTGCAATTGCATACAATATATTTAAGCAGCTTCGCTGGAGCATAATCTAGAAGGATTTTCACTGGTGTGAGCACTTTTATAACTTCTTCGCCATCCCCATTGTAACGAGGTTTTCTGGACCCCTAATTTTGAAACTTGCGAAAATACTCGCTTGCGAGCTAACTCGCAACCTATGAACTCGCAAATCGCAGGCTGTATTGAACCAGCGCTAATTTTGAAAGGTTTCTACTGTCGTGCGAGTCGGTGTAGTATTGTTTCGCTTGCGACTGAGTTTTCAATCCGACAACACTGTAAAACTATGACGTGCCGAATGATTGAGGCGATGAGATGCCACAACCCGCCATTGTACAAGATACGTAACTGAAAGTAAACACTATTATTGTATTGAGTGCATTATATACAACGATTTGTTTCGTTTAATTGGGAAACCATCTTCCAATTGTATACGTTTAAGCTTGTTGACTCAAAATGTTCTCAAAGTTATATCACTAGAAGTAAAACCATTTGAAAAAGAACTATCCACTTTAGTACACTTGGTAGCATGCTTGACCCAAACTCGGGTTTACACGAGTTCAATCTCATCCCAGGTATAATATTTTAATTTTTTGTTTGAATTTAAATAAAGTTTTTGTAATTAGAATTCAGTAATATATTATTTTATTTTCGCAACTATTTTTAAAACACAAAAATACCCTAAACATTTTTAATATGCGTATAATAATTAGCTTACGTAGCCTTATTTTAAAATGTGTACAATTTATGTCATAAACCCCATTAATTTAATTTTTAACTAATCACCTACATACAAAATTTCAAAATTAGTGTAGGCCTAGCGTTGTTAATTTAATACCTTTTCACATTATTTTTAAGGACTATTATGTTAGTCTACTTAGGTTCAAATACTTTGTGTACTTCTATAAAATATATTTAAAACGTATTAAATGCTTACTAATACGATAATTTAAAATTAAAGTTTAAAGTCTGATAAATATAAAAAAAAATAGACTTGCGAGGATTTGAACACATGAACCTTAGATCATGAGATGGCCACTATATCGACTTGACCAAATTGACGAGTAAGAAAACTTGGAAAAAATTAGAATATATAATTATGTTTTCACCCAAACAAATATTTCTATTGAAGGATTGTATAAAGTGTACAAAGCAATCATATTATTTTCTTCTGTAAGCCTATATTGTACCATGGTAAGTTTATTTCAACAAAATCACTCTCAGAAAGCTGCAACCGAGGAGGGGGATGGCATCCATTTTGTTATTTTACTGCCTATTCGATAGACAAGGCCTGTCTCGCACGGTGTGAGGCTGGCGAGTAGAATCCGCTCGCTATTCGATCGTGTGACGTCAGTTTTCGCAGCGCAGAAGTTTCAAAATTAGGGGTTTGCGAGATTGTGTGCGAGATGAGAGAAATACGCTAGCGACTCGCTACTCGCACGTTTCAAAATTAGAGGCCCTGTACACCACACCACTGTTGTACTCATAGATACACTCCCATACCATATTCCATAGAAGCCGCTGATGTAAGGGCGGAGAAGCGAAGTTAAATTTAGCTTTTGTGGTACATCTTCTAAAATAGTGATATTTATATTTATTCAGTGTTGTTGTCATATAGTCATTAGCTCCATACGAAGCCAATAGAAAATATTCACCTGTCATTGTGATTGCGTCAGGATTAATCCTACATCTGCATATTAAACTGCCTGCTTCCCTGCAAAGCCTAGTTTTTTCTTCAATAATGTAATGAAACAACTTTTGTTTCGCTCATTAGAAAGATTATTTTGTGAATATGTAGGAACGATTGACTCATCAAACCTTATAGAAGGAGAGGTGTCGAGGGGCGCGGTCACGTCCAATCGCACCGCCACCCGACACATGGCAACGAATAGCTTTCTACGTATCTAGGTGACCCGGCGGTCTAGGGGTAAGGTGTCGGACTTCTGTGCTGGGGGTCCGGGGTTCAATCCTCGGTCCCGGCACAGATTTATCTGATTGCCAAACCCTTCCTTCACCTCTGACAAGACATCTTGTGAATGTGAGGAATGCCAGGCCTCCACCGTGGTTCGGATTCCACGTTAAACTGTAGGTCCTCCATTTCATCTCACAATCACCCTACCATTACACATTAGCGTAAGTGCGTATAACCCGAACGGGTAGCAAGNTTTTATGTAAATATTGATTAGAACATGTTTTGTATGCTCTTCTATTTTAATCAGGATTCTTTAAACTATAAAACTAACCAAAATTAAGATATTTGAATAGTCTCTCTTTTTTTTTGCATATTTTATTGTTTTTTTTAAACAAAGAGTGGTACAATTGGCAAAATTGATATGTTGTTCAAGACCACAAATTAAACAAAATAACCCATTTGCAAATTTCCAACAGTTTTTACCGCAAACGGGCTGATTTTTTACCCTACCGACTGGATTGTAAGTATTTTAAAAATCGTACCCAAACAATTCGGCGCTCCGTATCTCAAAAGTGAATCTCTTGACAGCTTTTTATAGAAAAAGTAGTATTCTTGTACGAGCCCTGTCATAGCAAAAGAAAGCCACCATGGAGTCCATGAAAGTGGGCTACCTAATAATTGAAAATAAAAATCCCTTTGCCGATTCCGAAATGATAAAAGACTGTAAAATAGCAATATTAAACGAAGTAATTACTGAAGAATAAATTAAATCTAGTGTGACTTTTTTTCATGAGGAATTGCTAGGACTACTTTCTCTGGAAGAACATACTACTGAAAATCAAAGGGGAAAAGATGGAAACAAAAATCGCTGAGAACAAAATAGATCTACTGACGGTTTTTCTGATTGTCATCCGTGCCTCCGTGGCGGGAATAGAAAGTGGTTTAGTTTAGGACTGATGGTTTTATCTCATAAAATGCAGTTCGTGCGCTGTATATTCGCCAAAGTGTAATCTCACCAGACTTCCGATTGACTTAAAGCATCTGATAGAGAAGATTGTGAACATTGTTAACTACATTGTAACAAAGTCCAGCCTTTAGCACCGGCTGTTATGCAAATTATTAATAAACATGTCTGCAGCACATCAACATCTTCTGATTGATTATAACATTCTTTGGTTTAGTAAAGGTGAACTGCTAGAGAGATTTATTGAGATTACAATTACATAGTCGTGTTTTTTGGATCATCAACTCTAAAAAGAACTGGATAATTAAAAAACTTGCTACAGGATGAAGATTTAGTGTGTAAAGTTGGGCTATTGAATAGACCTAGTCTAAGGTGTCAATCTCGCAATAGACTGGGCTATCGATGACGGAAATATCTGGTTTGAAATTCCAGTCAGATATTCTCAATGGTTTTCCACACTCCCTTCACACAAATGTGGGAACACTTCCTCTAAATTCAACCCCCCTCAACCTTTACACTTTAGTGTTAAATCAATCAACATTAGCTCCTTAATTAACTTGCTTGTAGCAACGAGGTTAGTTATTTCAATTAATATTTAAAGTGATGATAAAATAATTCACATGCATACATCAAACATTTGATCGGGAAAATGCATAAAAGTTGGTTTCAAAATTTCAAAAATAGTTGTAATTTTATTTATCAATAGCGTGGTGTGATTTTATCTTAATGGTATTTTCACAAAACTTCCAGGGTTCTTTTACATGTCACAATGGACATGGGACGGACGGTTCTACTTCCCCTCCGAAGGAAGTTGTGCTACAGATTTTTATCGTTCAGGAAAAAATCCGTCGACCCCAGCTGGGTTGAACCCATGAACCTCAGGCCCTGAGGCGAGCATTTTACCCAAGACCACCGACGTCAACAATAGATCTTTTAAAAAAATGAGAGCTATAGTTAATATGGTTTGACGTACGAATACGTATAAGTGGATCTGGTAGCGCTCCTGGCTCTCAAATAAGGTCCTTATTAAGAAAACTGGAGTGTAACAAAAAATGAACAAGAGAGTCAGAGGGGTTCAGGCTGAAGGACAAAGTTTTGCGACTAGCACAAAATATAGCGTCTTACTACCATGGCAACCCTTCTCCCCGCTTGGTCAGTCGAAATTGGAAGCAACAATGCGATCCATGGAAAACCAAACTCAAAGAAAGACAGATAAAATAAAAGAACCATTATTTGTAGAGTTTCAATAACAACAACAACAAACATCTTTTAGAGATTAATATGATTTTATTTTTAAAATGTATCCATTATATAGTAATAAATATGCACCCTCTCTTTCTTGTCATTTGAAAAATTATACTTTATAATCAATAATGCATCCTATTCTGATTTAATTACTTTCCAATAGCTTATATAATGCATCGTGGTACCACTGTAATATTATTTTTGAGGGGCCGCGTAATATTTGTTGAAGAACAGTTACACATTGAAATATTTCACCATGCTACAGACGTTATTAATTCTCCTATATCTAGCCAAATTTAAGAACTAAACATTATATCTTATATTTGATATGTATTGCTTATTTTTAAATAATTATATTAACCTTTTCGTGTAATTAATTATATTTGACGTATTTAATTAAATTGCGTTGACTAGGTGTGTTTATACCATTCTCGTATATATTGGTATAAACAGGAAATTGCAATTAATGTTAATTAATTAATTTTCATTAATATTCATTTATTTGTTTTTTACAAAGAGGAACTCATTGTTGTGGTGTGATATCTTTATGGAGCCTGGTTGGAGGGACTGGTTAAAAAAAAATATAATTACTATATACAAGCTTTCATACTTTCGAAGTGAAGTTAAATGTATATCTTTGTTTGTCTCCAGAAATAGTTTCATGAGGAACTATTATTAAAGCCAGAGATCTGATGTCTCATTTAAGTTATTGTTTTTCAAAAGGAATCCATGAAAGATCGTCAAGCATTGAGATAATGCCAATAAATTGTATCTTCTGTCATCATCTAAGCTATATTTGCTAACCAAATTTGTGTGTATAAGTCTTAATTGAAGCATTATTGCTAGTGAAGAATTATAAACAGATTTTACACCAAATCTACAAATATTTTCTTCAAAATAAGACTTTGAGTTGTTAAAGTTTTTCTTTTAACCTGATATGTCATCGTTCTTAAATTTAGATATAAAAATGCATTAATCTAATTTTGTGTGTGTATTGTTAAATTAAAGTAATAAAATAATGTTCTAAAAATTTAAGTATTGTGAAGTAAGTAATATGTAAAAATCTGTTTTTTATATATTTTTGCTGTTACATGCATTACATACTATAACATAATATTGTAATTTAACCTGTAATTTACACAGCATGCTGCAGGTAGGATTGAGTTATTTATTGGTTTGAATTAAATTTGTTATTGTATTATTGCCTGTATGTGGTGATGATCGTAGTTAAGAAATGGTGGATTGTAGGTAATGCCCTAAAGGTAACCATTGAGTCAATGACAGGATATATATTTATTACATAAAGTAAAAATACACTGAACTATATAGTAAGGGTATTGAGTTGAGTATTTGGCGCCTAATAGAATAAATATATACTTTTTTTTAAGATTGTTTTTATTTTCATATTACGGTGACCTGGTTGTCTAGGGGTAAGGTGTCAGACTTCTGTGCTAGGGGTCCGGGCTTCAATCCTCTGTCCCGGCACAGATTTATCCGATTACCACACCCTTCCTTCACCTCTGACAAGACGTGTATTAATCACAACTTGTGAATGTGGGGAATGCCAGGCCTCCACCGTGGTTTGTATTCCACGTTAAACTGTAGGTCCTCCATTTCATCTCACAATCACCCTATCATTACGGATTAGCGTAAGTGCGTATAATGCGAACGGGTAGTAAGATGCAGTGTTAATAATAAATAAGTTTCATATTCATATTATACTGAATCATTACAATGAAAAAAATAATCACACCAGACTTTTTTGAATATTGTTATATTTTACAATCGTTTGCACGTAAAATGATTTATTCAACCAATCAGTTCGTAATTTAATTTCATATTTGGTATTGCGTCTTTCGAGTAATTTTTTTATCATAATCATTTTAGTTAACTAAAACCAACGTGATATAATGTATAAATTTTCTAATGTTTAAAATGACTTGACCTTTACTATGTTAAATTTAATGTGTACTTAATGTGTAATAATATGTATTTCAGGTGCATTATCATTCATGCACTCGTCCCAGCCTTAAATAGTTCGGTCGTAAACCAAGCTTTAGGAACCTAACATTTTTTTTGTCAACACGGCATTTAACTCTCATCAGCACGGATAATGAGAGAGTGGGAACGATTTTCACTGGCCCAGTTTGGTAAAACCGTGCTAGCGCGCCACGTGCTGCCTTCACAAAGCCGCGGGTTCAATTAAATCTTGCGGAGCGTGTGGTGTGGCTTGGTAATGTAACCACACAAGAGTGAACAACAAAGAGTCATTAGACAAGTAAATATATCCACGTGTGGACACAAGCTCGTCCACAGCAGAATTCAGTGGAACCTCATTTTAATCTAACTGAATAAAGTTACTCCCCCACCTTCGACATCGCATCCTTTATTGGACCCGACATTATTTAACGATAGTAAAGTGGTTTGTTGGTACAAAACCACTTATATACAGCAAACAGGACCGACAAGTCATGCTATACTCGGCACCTTTCCATTAGTGACGTAATCATGAGTAGAAAATTGAAAATACTTAGTAAAGTCATTTAAAATCCCTAGCAAAGAGATGTGTGTCCTGTATATCGAAGGTAAAAAGGTTTGGTTTGCGTAGAAAGTATTTTTGACCGGTCGTTTTTTTCACGATAAAGTAGTGAGTTGAAAATGACTAACTAAATGTCACTCCTCCTAGCAAAGCATATTAAAAGATCTTATCAGACTTTGAATATTTGAATTTGAATTGTTTGCCGCAATACGCACTAGCCCCGGTAGTGTACGCAGGATTGCCAAGTAGGGTGGCTCAAGGGGATTTTTTTGGGGGGGGAGAGGTAAATTTTTGGTTACCACTATATACACCTAGAAACCTTTTCGGAAGGTTTTATTTATTTCCTAAGGGTATAGACTTATTTTTGTAGAAATTTGGAGAAAGGCTCGCTTGGCTGTTGTGAACCTAGCGTAAGTCATTAATGGCATTTTATTTTCTTGCTTTCACTGTCGGTTGGCGACAACGTACTGTATGTACATTTACGTAACGGTTACATGCATTTGATTTAGTTGGTTTAGAGAATTATAGCAAGAAATATATTAGATTATTATGATTTGGTTCATATCTCAGGACAATTAGTTATAAAACAACGCCCCACCAGATTTTCCCAATCAGATAGGAATTAAGATCATTGTTATTTGCACTTAATTGTTCATTTATGTACATCAACTTACTTGTTAGACATTTTACTTTGTAACATGGAATTGTTTTTGATTTATTATATTTACTATAAAACCATGGTCAGAGTTTCGTCTTTCTCTTTACCCTAGTCTCATAAAGCATTCCTATCTAGTAATTAAATCTGTTTGAAAAACATGGTGAAAGTTGTAATAAGGGAGCAATTAAACTACGATTATAGAATTCAATATAAAATATTATTTGTGATAAAGATATTAAGAAAAAATTTTGTGAAATATAACACTTTTATTGAATGTATCTGTAAAGATTGGTTAAAGTGGATGTTGTCTATTCTACATGTAAGATTAGATATAACATATAATTAAAAACACATTAAAATGTGAGTCAGGTCATGCTACATTGAACAAGTGAAATTATAACACAATAAAATTAAATAACATAACTAAACCATATATACAGATTATCAATGACTAGGATGACATTAATTTGTAGTTATATAATTGAAAGAATAATTAGAAAACTGATTGAATTGTAAAATTAACAAATGTTGAATAAATAAAAATTATTTGGACTGTATCTAGCGGGCATACATGGGATGAATGGTAAATGATATCTGGGAAGTTTAAGCAACAATGAAGGTTTACAGGCTCAGCGTTTACTTAGGTCATGCTGCATAAAATATATCCTAATACAAAATGTAGTTATGTATTTATTAATCAATATTATAAGGAACATACTTTGATGTTACATTTACTTAAATTGATTGGTATAACCTCTTTGGTCAATTAAATCAAAATAAAATAAGAAACATAACGTGAAAGATAATTTATTTAAGGGTAACTCTAATTTATCATGAATTATGAAGTCAATTAATATTTATCACCGCGTCTTACTACCCGTTCGGGTTATACGCTTTTAAGTACTAATTACTCTAATGGATTAGGAATTGGAAAGGTTGAATTAGAGGAAGTGAACCCGCATTTGCGTGGAGGGAGAGTGGAAAACCATTTAGGATTTATAACATAACAAGTAACTCCTTTCTCACAAAATTATTAAAATAAATATACAAAAGATCAAATAGTACAAATTTATTATTCGAGTCAATTGTTTATAAAATTTTCCTGTGCTAAGTATCGAGATAATAGATTAATTTAGGAGATATAATGGAAAATCAACGGATGTGTGTCGTCCAGGCAGTGTAAAAATTTAGGGGGGTAAAAAGTATAATTTTACCCCCCACCCCCTCTTTCTCCCTCCCAAAAAATTATATAGTAAAATTTTTAAATACTGTAAAGATCTTGTTGAGGCAAAATATAACGTTTACACTAAGCTAGCACAATAAAAATAAAACGTGCTTAGAGCACACACTGTTTTAAAACTCTGATAGTGGTTGGTACTAGCTACATCAGCTACTGCAGAAAGAAGTTTTTCAATGCTTGTACGAAAAAAAAACTATCTTCGCTTCACTATGAGGCTACGTAGACTAAATCACCTGTGTCTACTGAATGCGTACCTTGAGAGGCTCAACAAACTTTAAAATTGCAAAACTAGTTAGTGGTCTTATAGCTAGTAACGAATATAGGGCAAAGGTGTTTAAAAACCTACTTTAATTTTTTTGTTTTTCATAATTATTTTTAGTTAAGCCACATCAGTTATAATTTTTTCTTTATTTGTTTTATGTGTATTAATTCTAATGTTTGGTATGGCTTAAATACAGGTATCGCTCGTTATACGCAATATCACTTTACGCGTTTTCGCTACAACGCGATTAAGAAATAATAAAACTAATGTATGGTCAGCTGTAATTTCGCAGTCACCCTGTGCGGTGGTGACGTGACCTTGTACGTGCACATTACAGTGAGGACAAAGCTCTTTACTGTGCAGGGGCAGAAGTTAAACAGTCCTGTATGAAGGAGCTTGGAAAAATATTTGGCCTGAAGTTTCTGATTCTCATGATTTTGATCTTGAACACAAGCTTTTAAATTCAAGACATGTCATCGTTGACATAGCAAGATGTTGGATTTCAGGACGGAAACCAGGCAAATGGGGATGAATTGCCCCAATCCCACTCGATAGAACTCACCAATTAAGATCTTCTATAAATGGAAAGCAGTATAAAGGAAAAGAGGAAGAGCCCTATGTTGTTGGGCTTATCAAACAACTTCAACAAAACAAATTGCTTAATTTTTAAGCCCATTGACAGTGCAATTCGAATCATTGAAGAGAATGATCCTAACATGTATATAAGTGCTAAAGTTGCCAGAAAAGGTTGAGTTATTTAGCTTGCTACAAAGCACTATATAGAGAGAGGAAGAATGCTGCCCGTCAGCTGAGTCTTGACTATTTAATCAAAAAGGTTAAAAAATCTTCAGTCTAATAACCCAGGACCTTCACGACAGCAAGAGCTTACAGTCCCAGGGCCTTCAAGAGAACATGAGTTTACCGTTCCAGGGCCTTCCGTAGAGCAAGAGCTTACAGTCCAAGAAACTTAGAGAGGAAAAGAGCTTACCGTCTCAGGGCCTTCAAAAGAGCAAGAGCTTACCATCCAAGGCCCGTCAAAAGAGCAAGAGCCTATCGTCCAAAGTCCGTCAAGAGAGCAAGAGCTTACTGTCCCAGGGTCTTCAAGAGAGCAATAGTCTACCATCCCAAGGCTGTCAAGAGAGCAAAAGCTTACCATTCCAGAGCCGTCAAGAGAGCAAGAGCCTACCATCCTAAGGCTGTCAAGAGAGCAAGAGCTTAATGTTATCTTCTACAAAAGCACATGAATATTTTTACCCCCCAAATAAAAACATTCCTGCGCCACTGCGTCCAGGTTATACTTGTACTCTGTCTAGAATTATTACATATACAGGATAATATAAATAAGTACAAATTGATTAATATGAAAGAAGTGTAACAAAAAGGAAAAATTGACGTTTTCAAACGTTTGTAATAAAGTGACATTTTTTATCTGTTTGGTTTTAATTCCTCTTCTTATATAATGTTGCTAATTAATTGCACTGTGTTAACATCGGGAATAACATCTTAGTCCAAATATTAAGACCTGATGATGACGTAATCGCCGAAACATATCGTTACCCAGCCAAGATTAGCAACACTATATAATTAGAGGAATTAAAAACTATGTCAATATATTTTAGAGCGTGTATTGACTTCGATAATTTTAAAGAGATCAATCTTTTATTTTCTTCGCTTTCTTTTCTTCTTTCTTCTTAATAAAATTGAAAATCTAGCTTTAATTTATTCAAATATAATGAGAGATGAGACACTTTTGATTAATTCTGGCCATAATTTTATAATGTAATGTGAATTGGCAACACTTCTTTTCTAACATCCTATGCTCAGTGAGCTCCATTGATCTCTATAATAGAACTGGATGGACATCTGTGGTTGAAATTTTCGAGCTGTCATCTGTATACCATTGTCTAAGAAAGAAGGAAATTTTCGGGTATCTCTTTCTCTCCTATACCCATACAAAGCAACGTGGCATTTTGACATCGTTCATTAATTTGATTAACTATATGAAATAAATCAATGTGTGGTTAGATAAATGAAATAATATGTTAGTAAAAGCTTTGAAGAACATAACAAAGCTCGAAACTGGTTAGTTTTTCCTTTAAATAAGTTGATGTAGGCTAATATACATGAAGATTTATGAAGGAAGATCATTTGCAAGACTTTATCTCGTACCAGAATCCTATCCTATAATTGTGTTAAGGTAGGATAAAAGACCTTCCAGAAGGAAATTTCTACTTCCGTTCTAAGTGGCCGTTTAATCTACAAAAATATTATAAATATGATAGTATTCTGGTACGAAATAAAACCTTACGGTTTGGGATTATGACTAAAAACCGTATTTAATAGATACCGTACTTCCTACAAGCCTATAACCTAAATTATCATTTTAACGTAGGATTTTTACACAAAGTATGTCCTTCAAACAAATGTAATACAGTTTTTAGCTAGCTTGTTTCAATCATTATAGTTATCAAACTTTCAATAAAATATGGTTTCTGAAAGCAATATACAAGATATGAGCCGACTTTATTTTTTTTTAAAGGTGATATAATAATACTTTCTACAACCCTATAACCTAAGTGATAGTTTGAATGCATAGTAACTACACAAAGTTTGTCATTCAAGCAATTGTAATCAAGTTTTAAGATACCTTATTCATTATATTTATCGAACTTTCAATATAATATGGTTTATGAAACCAATATACAAGATAATAACCAACTTAAATATAAGTGTAGTCTTGGCAGACTGTAAACAACATTGATGATAACTACATATTTAAATATGTTAAAGATTGTATTTGTACAGTTTGTATAGTTTTATAGTCTACACTGATGCTATGCCCCTGACTTAATCATAAGTAAACACTTCCTTGCAATTATTTAATATTTTCTAGAAAATACTCAGACTGGGTTTATATTTATGCATAATGAATAATAGAATAGAAAAACTGTAAGATAAATAAAATCGACCAGGAAACCTAGAGATTGAGGTCTAAGAAGAGGTAGAGGAAGACAATAAAGGACCCAGCATTTTAAAGAGTAAAGTGGAGAGAGACATAAAAGACATGCAAAGAAGGAATGCTGCTGGAAAAGATGACATATCAGCTGACCTTCTGAAGGAACTGGGAAACAACGAATTAATGGCTCTGACAAAACTTATAAATATGAAACAAGAGAATGGCCCAAGGACTTTCTAGGCGTGGCCATGGTGGCTCCAAAGAAGAAGAAGCAAACCGATAAATGCAGTAACCACAGGACCATGAGCCTCATCTCTCATGTGAGGAAGATCGTGGAAAAAATATTCAACAGGAGAATGAAACGGAAAATAGAAAGTTTTATGGAAGAAGACCAATTTGGATTCAAAAAAGAAAAAGGAACCAGAGATGCCATTGGTATGCTGAGAATAATTTCAGAAAGAGTGCTGGAAGTAAAGGAAGAAGTCTACATTGGTTTAATTTACTGGCAGAAGGAGTTTGATAGAGTGAAATGGAAGAAACTGATGGAAATTCTCAAGAAGATCAGCATCAACTGGAGGGACAGAAGGCTGATTTCAAACCTGTGTTTGGGACAAAGAGTGACTGTGAGGCTAATTGATGGAGATACTAACAGCGTAGAGATAGGAAGAGGAGTGAGACAGAGATACTGTTTTTCACCTAGTCTGTTCAACTTGTATGGTTAATGGCTGGTCAGGGAACCCCTAGAAGGCCGTGACAATTTCAGGATAGCAGGACGGGTTATTAAAACAATAAAATATGCAGATTAACTAGCGTTGCTTGCCAGAAATAAAGAAGAGTTGTAGGAAATTATGGACCGTCTAGTGGAGATCAACATTGAGAAGTCAAAAATGATGTTGATTACAAAAAATGAAGAGCCATTGAAAATCAAAATTGAAAACCAGGAGTTGGAGCATCGCACTGTATGGATCAAAGACTTGGACTCTTAGGAAGATGGAAAAGAAATACTTGGAGAGTTTTGAAATGTGGTGCTGGGGAAGACTTAAGAAGATCAAGTGGACAGACAGGGTGACAAATGAAGAAGTCCTAAGAAGAGTGGGTGAGAAGAGATCCATTTTGGATGTGATTCTTCGGTGCAAAGCAAACTGTATCGGACATATACTTACGACAACTGTCTTCTGCATGACGTCATAGAAGTAAATGTTGAGAGAAAGAGGAGCTTAGGAAGAAGGAGGATTCAAATACTAGATGACTTGAAGGAAAGAAGAAAATTCTGGGAGCTGAAGGAGGAAGCAGAGGACAGGGCGCATTGGAGATCTAAGTTTCACTGGCAAAAGGAATGGGCATGTCGTAAGACAGAACACCTAGAAATGCATACATAATAACGAATAGTACATAACACATATTGCGCTAAAAGTTGAAACATTATTATTAATTATAGTTCACTATGAATTCGTTGTGATAAGTAAAATTGATTTAAGTTTAACTTTTTATGCATAATGTACAATGTTACATTTCTTGGATTTGGAAATATCAGCTAGTGAGAGTGCGAGAAGGATCTCTAATTATTTAAAAGCTTATATACACAGCAAATTAGTCCCGACGTTTCATTATACCATGTTTATTTTGATTTTTTTTTAATGAATTGTGCACTATGGGTAATTCACTATTCATTATTAGCTATGCACTATGTATTAATATAAATCAAGCCTACCTAGTAAAAGTAAACTATTATTTGCTTAACGTTAAGTAATTAATTTTACCTAAACTAATATACTTTAAAGTAAATACTGTGACTGTTCTGCACTCTGTGGGAGCGCACGCGAATATTGTAACTGCTTGGCGCTTGTGTGTTTATATTTGTTCCCGATCACCTCTATAATCGGGGTTTGGATGATGACACGGGAAGTTTGGACGTAAAGATTTATTCAGGGTTTCCTGTTGGGGAAAAGGAGGGAAAATATAATTCCTCATAGTTTAAAACAAGTGTTTGTTTTGTTTGTGTTTTGAACTGTTTATATTTTATTGTATTTAAATAGTTAATATTCTTGATTTGCTTTTACCAAGGGATTTGGTCCTTATTTGTTATTTTTTAAATGTCCAAATAACCACGTTCTTTTCGGATGGCGTTAACTTGGTTGAGGATGGAGGTTTGTGGAGAACTGAGTGGGGGAAAGCCATAAGATCGTGGATGAGTGCGCGTGATCGTTGGGGCAAGGGTAGTTACGTTGGGGACTTGTGCCGTAAAATAAAAAATCGTGCAATAAGTATCGTAGGCCCCGAGTACAATATAAAGATTTAATCGGGGGTTCCAGGACCATCAAAAGGGGAAGCGCTGGAACATTAATTCTGAAACGGGTAGTGAATTGAGTTATATTATCTAAGTGAACGCCACAAGCTACTTATTCTAACCCACTACAGAGTACTATAAGTTTCAGCTCACCCGAACAATAACCCTGAACGATCCTGAAAATCCTACTCAACTCCACCAACTGACCAGCAGTCCCAATGAAAGTAGATCTCACCCCGAAAGAGAAATAACTCAGAACAAATTAAAGGCAATGTACTTACCATAATTACCCTACTATCTTTCAGCATAATAGCGTTCTTGTGTTGGTAAACATATTAAGAATAAAAAATGAACATTCCATTGAAAGATCCATCCTAACTTATCTCTATTATTTTCAATAAACATGTCAATTATAATAAATGTTTGTTAATAAAAGAACCCCCCTAAGTGGTGACTATCAGCTCATTTTATGTGTAGAGACATGGACTACCCTCTTTCTACAGGACCTCTGAGTTATTCTTGAGCAGGCAGAAACTTGAAAAGTGGTTTTAACAATGTGAATGGGTCCTATGTAAAAGGGGGAAGATGGAACTACTACCTTACACTGACCTATAAATAAATCAACCACACGTAGTTTAGCTTCAAAATTTACCCAAGGGAAAACTGGCCTTTATGTTTAGCCTACAACCTAGTATTTGAGACATTTCTGAATAAGGATGATTATGATGATGATTACAGTGATGACACATACATTATAACACAACATATAGTAGACTACAAGCTATAAACACAAAATATTAACAAAACTAGAAATTAGTTTTTCAAATTGTGCTAGAAGGTCGAGCCCACTACCGTTAACTCCAACTGACACATTGCAATAATAGTAAGACCGTCCTTAATAAAAGCTTATGATAACAAAATCAATCAGCTCTGTCCAAATAGTATAAGCCTTTTGCTATACCACTGACACACAGTTCATTCCCAGAGTTTTCATCCGTTCGCGTGAACAGTTGGCACGGCTATTTAAATTACAATCGTAGCTTAGTACTATTTGTTTAATACTAATGGGAGATATTGTCCGCTGGGACAGCTATTTTCATAGTCTTAAGCCGGTAAAGAAGTAGGGCTTAGCCCCTGACGGACTCTCTATGCTGAACTAATTCACTCAGATCAGTGTCGGTAAAGTCAGCTACTTCAGCCCGGGAACAAATTCAGTCGAGGTATCACCGTGGACAGTGGCGTGTGATGAATATTTGTATAGAGTAAGCTATCAAGATTTTTTTTAAATGTAAAGATTAAATTTTATGTTAAATATATTAAGGTGCATACTTTATTTATAATTGAGCTGGATTCTTCTATTCCTCTAAGCAAATTCCTCAATCACGAGATCGTAAAACTGCGGATTTTTCCTTAATTGTTGTAGAAGACCTTTATCAATGGACAACACTGACCAGTTTGTCAACCTCTCTTGGCCTTGTGAATTGCGTTTATATATTTTTTTCTTTATAATGCTGAGAAACTTCTCTCAGCGGAAGCACTTGTTGCCGGGATGGTTACAATAAGTTCACACAGTTTTACCACTTAACAATATACTCTTTGTAGATAATTTGATTTGATAAAAAAAAAAAAATCAAATCACTGACATTTTTGTGACTCAAATCCTGTGAAATGTAGGTGACTACAAGCTGTGATCTTAAAGTAGGAAAATCAAACCTACTACCATAGTTGTCCTTTAAGCTCTGGAAAGTCATTTTGGTGAAATTGTGTTTGTATTGTTCAAAATTATTTATATGTAAAAGTTCTAAAAAAACATAATGAGTCTTGAGTTCTTGAACCTATCACTTAGCTGTATTATAAGTGTGTCCAAAATCTCACAGTATAGGTTTTTGTAATATATTTTTACATCAAAGATGTGAGAATTGCTCTAACTTTTATTTTTTCAGGCTCATTCACGTCCGACTCTTCGTTGGTTTTTGTCCAGATTCTCTAAAATTCTTCACACTTGTTTTTCAATTGATCTTGAAATTTCTTTACTTTGTTAATGCAATAACCGATGGCATTAATTTTGGCTTGCAGAATATCAAATAATCTATTAGTAAGAGAGAAAATATCAGCAAATGTATTTATTAGAAAATTAAAATTGAAATCATGCATCGATACTTCAAATCCACGGGCAGCAATGTACGCTTTTTGATCCCATTCTTCCTCTGGATCTGTAATCCTGCCAGAAAACGAAATTAGTTGATTCCTATACTCGTAAAGGGTGTCAACAAATCTTGAATTACAATTCCAATGTGTAGAAGTTCATCTCTTAAAAACCTTTTCTTCATTCCTTCATCCAGAGCTCGTGTTTGTTTGTATTTTGGTTGATTTTTAAAAAAATTAGTCTAGGCCATTCAAAGTAAGAAAAAAATTCTGCAGTCTTTGATAAGGTACACACCCTGCGACCATACAAGATTCAGCCAGTGAGTGAAGCAGTGTAGAAAAATTGCATTCGGAAATGTATCTCTTACTTTGGACTGCAATCCATTCAAGTGTCCAATCATGACTGTAGCCCCATCATAGCTTTGTGCAATCAGCTTTTGTTCACAACCCTACTCGTGTATTAATTTTACGATATAGATATATAGTACTTCCGCTGTTCTGTCATAAAAAATATTTCTGAAGCCCAAACATCTCTCATGTACCTGTCCATCTTGAGTAACATATAAAAAGACAGAAGACAATAGGAAAAAATTATTTACGTCTGTTGCTTCATCCAGTGCTATGGAAACCAAATTGGTTTAATTGAGGTCTTTTTTATATTATAAAGTAACACATTTGAAAAGACATTGATCAAATCGTTTTGAATCAAATTAGACAGTCCCGTTAGTATAAATGAATGTTCTACATGGTTTTTCAATTTTTCATCATACTCACTTAGAAAATTCTATAGTTCAACGTAAATACCTTTATTAGATGACTCACTCATTTCGACGTGGCCTCTAAATGCCAGTTCTTGCCATGCTGAAGAAACAAACTACATCAATTAATCGCTTAATAATTTCTCTATTCTTTCTAACAAGTTCATTGTGCTGCGAATCCCGTATTTTTTTCTGCTCATCAAGCATTAGATCAATTCTAGTTTTATCAAACTTGTTTCAGCGATCATGGCTTGTAAATTATTTTTGGACAAACTGTGTGTTTTTAATGGCTTTGTGTATTTTGGTCATGTTATTGTAACCAATACTGTTCCAAACACATTTGTCATTTGAAAAAAAAAGACAAGACCAACAGTATAACTTTTGTACATGATGACATCCCGTCAACCATTCATTATTATTGAACAAATGTGAGCTGCAACGCCTTAAACATGATTTTACTTTTGTACTAATATTCAATTTAGGTGTAGGTCTACCACATATTATTTGTTTTTTCTCTTCGAAAGCACACGACGTAAAGCTATGTTTTAAAGTGTTACCTATGACGCAATCACATTTTGGTTGATCTGTAGAGCCGCATGGTCTTGAATGGATATCCATACTTCTCAACGGTTTAATACGTAAGAAGCAAGATTGTTTACCTTGACCTCATATACACTGTGAATACCACGTTACACAACTCACACATATAACCTGACACAATAGATTAATGGGGTAAAAAGTATAACCATTATTGGCTGGTGATTGTTTTAAACACTAAATAATTTTTTAATAATGCAGCATTTGGTCACATATAGTATGGAAATAACCGAACTCCCAAGCGGTTGCGGGTCCTGTGGCGATAACAGCCGAGAGCGACCGACTGAACGCGAGTACATAGCTTAGAGGAACGTACTGCGCAGGCGTGGCGCTATTCGCTCACAGATTACAATCAGAGTTGAAAGAAGCAAAATCGGTTGCACATTGAGTTTTGTATGTAGAACAAGGAACACATTATATACCAAACAATAGCATATCAATGATTAAACTGACACTTATAACTTTTTTTTGTTAATGGTATTTGTATTTATGTATATATATTTGGCTCTGGATAATCCATGCGTACCATGCTCGTACTGCTCGTGGATCAAAATCCTTGAGGATTGGCCACTCGCTGGTACTGCCGTGGGAGGAAATATAATATAGTCTTGCTCTACTCGTACCTTGTAGGCTGTACTCAACCTAAGATTAAATCCACAAGTCCCCACGTGGCAGAAACTTCCAGGAATTCCTTCAACTGAACCAAGAAGCGGATAGCTAGGCGATCTTGGTAAACGCCCCACAACACTTATTTATGCACGCAACGAGACAATAATATTACTTAATATCTTAGCACTTTTCCAAAACCCAAGTTTGGGCTTTCCCACGTGTCCTGTACTTGTTGTCAACAACACACCGCTGATGACCAGTCCTCCTGACATAAAAATAAACTGGTCATTCCGTTTTGACCTCTATGTGTACCAACCCTCAAAACACGAGATGTCCATCTTATGCCTTAATCATAATTACATTTTATTAAATGAAACATACACTTAGTTAATTATAAACTAGGAAGGCTATTATTCTACCAGAAGCTTGAGCCTAAACAGTTTTCTGCCTCAAAGAGTAAAATCCTGTGGTATGAAAAGCGGTAAAAATGCTACCAAAACAAAATACACCCAAACCAAATGCAAGCAAGTTATACCTCATGTAATTTTGAAATCACCCCCTTAGATCTTTATAGTACACTTAAATACTAACTTAAGTTTATTAGTTTACAAAATATCAACTTTATCCTAAATAAAACCACTCTAGTCAAAAGCTAGTTTCTGGCTGGGGTTGAGACAAAAGTATTTGGGGGGAAAATTAAATGGCCTTTCCTTCCACCAAGATGTACCCTCTTTTTTCCAAAAGATGGAAGCCTCCAGAAATGCTAGGTCCATGTATCGTTTTGTATAGATAGATGGCACTTTCGGATAGTCACTTTCACCAGAAATACCTTAGTTATTACTGCTTCTTATTCACTTGAACCACTACCTTAATTGCATGCATGGTATTCTATAAGCATACTATAGATTTTTTACTTGAAAATCTAATCATTGGACCTAAAGCGTAGCCATACCCATAAATATTAGACCATGCAAATTCTTTTAATAATGGTGGAGTTTGCTCAGAAAGTACCTTATTTGGATTTAGGGCGCTACATTATCCACATTTTGAAGATGGATAATTAGTTTGTAGTCGATGATTGGTTGGAAAAAGAAGAATAACTTTACTATTTATTATATGGTTTCTATTAAAATATTAAAACATTTGTTTTTATACCAAAATTCAAGGAGATTTAAAAACTAAAACGTAAATGACTGCTACACGTTGGGTTATTTAATTGTATCTATCTTAATTTAAAAGTTCTTATTAATTACTAGCGCTATTATTTATTAACAAGAAATAAAGATTTAACTATTTGGCACCATTACTTCACATGCGTAAACCGCGCAACTTAAAATAGATCAAAGAGATTTGATTAAATAGACAAATAATGTTAATTGTTGAATGTAATCTGGTTCAAGGCATAAATAAGCAGTTATTCTTCTCTCAAAACTATAACAAGAGTTTTCAAAGGGCAAAGCTGTTTATTGTAGGAAATATTTATTTTGAATTCCTTAGAATAACAGTCATGTTCTATAAAATCTTTCGAATTCATAAACAATTTGGTACATATAAAAACCATCATTTTCGCAGGCTATAAAATTATATTGACTTTTCTCCTCCAGAGGTTTACGTTAAAATACTCACACACACACAAATATACACCTATTCACTTCACTGTTTAGCTTAATCACCATACATATCTTATTTACAACAATAAAAATGTATGTTAGGCCTACAGCCTTTTCTCATTCATAAAAAGCTGTCAATTAAATTTAAGTATGTTTATGACCAAGGGTCCTTACACACGGAGTCTCCATGGCCACGTCACCACACACTTGCAATGCATGATAGGGAACTTTCCACACGTGGGGGTGGCAGCGCTGTCGGAGGTGTTGCCAGAATAGTGGTGGCGGGAAGACGCGATTTTGCAAGCGGCCAGGCTCGCAGATGCACCACGCCATTTCATTGTTTGATACGAAGGTCTTGATACGAGATGAGATTGTTGAGTACGGCCAAACGTGTGTGTTCATATTTTTTTTAATGAGTACCGAAACAAGTAGCTTTTACGCATAAAGGTTCATACTAGAAGTACGATCAAGGATTGATTTGCGTCCAGTGGTATGCTCTCTGTCTCTCATATTGGTGTCTACCCAAGTCAGTTTTTCTTTTAAACGCCGTAACAATTAATCAAAATATGCAATAGTCATGCGCGTAAAAAGTAAAAACTTGCCAGGATTCTGTCAAAGGTCACTGTTCAAAATATAGTAAATACCTTTCGTTGATCTGTCACTTAAGATTGGGTGTATCCAAAATCTTCGCTATTTACAGCGTTCACGTAAACGTAATAACATAGAAACACAGGCACCTTCTTCTTCTGACTCCATTTTGAGACTGGCTGGTGGCGTAACAAAAACATTCACCCTTCCAGGAGAAGCGCCACCAAACTAAGCGGTGGCACGGCCATGGTGGCCCCGTGTGTAAGGACCCTAAAAGTATGTTCACACACATCTAATACGCAAATGAATAATTAATTAGGCGAGCCTAAGAAAAAAGACCACGTATGAAACTATTCAAAGGTGTTTTCCATACTGTCCCCCCCCCCCCTTTTTTCATTTAAATTATTTCCTTTACTTTTTGCCACCCTCACTGCCGTTTTTACAGGAGCTACAACATATCTTGACCCTGGACTAGGTACCACTGTACCAGACCAATAGGGGAAGGACTAGGGCTACTACCGTTTCCAGTGGTGCGCCCAGAAATTTACTTGTGGGTAGAGGGAACAGTCAAGGTTGTAGCCAGGATTAAATATGGAAGAGGGTTGGCAAAATACAGTTTTTAAGAGGTTTTCCCTCCAATCCAAAGGGGAGTTGAAGGACCTTCTCCGGTAAAAAGTGGAAATTTGGATGCACCGATAAGAATTTTGCAGGGGTCATTCCTAAGAAAAATGTTGAAAGCTAGATGACTCTAGAAATTATTTGGAAGTCTTTAAAATTTAGTTTTTATTAAAATTATCTGGATCTTGGGGAAGGGAGCAGCAAGGGCGCCCACAGGAATTTTCCCCGGGGGGGGGGGGNCCAGGGGTTATATAAGCGGGGGGTTATTGAAGCCTCAAAAGATGCTTTCCAAGACAATTCTTGTTTCCTGAAAATAAGATACAACATAAGAAAAATGTTTCAAATTTCTAATATTTATACAATTACAGAATCTCATGAGGGGAAATTGCTCCCTGCCCCCCTCCTTCCAGGCACACATTAAGGATTTAGAAACCCTAAAAATATTTTATAATATAAATTTAAGATTAGGCCTGGCCTAGAGACCAATAAGAAAAATGAAAAAGTTCTGTAAGTGGAATTTAGGAATCCAACTTGAATATTTTCTATTCAATATACAAAATCTCTGTTCATATTTATGTGTCTAATTTCTTCCAGTAAAAGACAATTGGATGAATTACCAGCCACCTCTAAGCAACAATTTGACTTTTATTTAGAGTAGTGATTCTCAAACTGTCATCTACAGCCCACTGGTGGTCTTTGACGGTGCAGCATGTATTTTGCACATGGGACCACAGGAAAGTAGGACACAATCGTATTTAATTTCTCAAGTATTCATATTATGGTTTAAGACTAAGTTTTCGAAAATGGGTAGTAAGTAATCTAACCTCAAATGATCTTTATTATATGTGCATGTAAATATTGCCCAGATACCTATTTTAAACATAATCTGTGTGTCATTTTTCAAAAATTACCCAACATTAAACTATTATTTATTTCTGGGCTTCAATCAAAACAACACTCCGAAGGATATATAGAATTGTTTTTAGGTTTAGGGGCACATAACATGTAAAGAGTCATCATAATCTCAAGGTTTGAATTTTTTAGTTACAATATTATATTTTTCTCTTTATTAAAAAGTAAAATGAAATAAATCATAATAGTACAATATTGACAGGTTAACTTTGTTATGTCAAATATACTTTGTTCTACAAGTACAGTCCAAAGTTGATACGAAGAGTCAACATTCATAAACATATTACTATATCATTAGTGTTATTTCATTAATAATATATACATCAAAATTAACTGAGTAAATGATTTGACTTGAAAGTAGATTTAATATCGTTTGTCAGATAAGGCTTTTTTTTTAAGAAAATTGGACTCCATAATGTGTATATGAAACAGTTATATAAAGATGCTGTCTTTACTGCTTGATAAACACTTTCATTAGAAAATATACTCTTAAACAAGTGATGGGTAGGTAGTATTAAGGTGGGTGGTCCATATGTGCGTTGAACACTTATCAAGTGATCAGCCAATGGGAAACATGATTTAGAGGTTTTATTATACACCAAATGAATATATGTAGCTTGGACTTTATCTTATTATTTTATTTCAATAGAGCAGTGGCATGGATAACATTATGAAGGAGGGCAGACTGAAATTATAGATATAGATGTCTTACCTTATGACCAGTGTGCAAGAACGGATCTGAGTGGGCCAATAGTTTTGAGTGTAACATTAGCGACGTTGATTTGCTCCCTAAGCATGATGATTAAATTGTCTTAGAAGTAACGTGATAATGTTAAAGGTGCAGTAGTGCAGTCCCAAGCACACTATTGCGATATTACTGACCCACTCAGCTTCATTATTTTATATATCTCCTTATAAATTATCTGTAGTTGATGGCTGAGCAGATATATTTCATCAATTTATGTACATTTGACATGACAGTTTTTATGATGGTACTTTCAATAAGCTATAGATCAGTTTTTCTCCTTCCATTTTAAAACTATATTGAAACAATATAACTGTAATGCGGCCCAGGAAAACATGCCACATATTACTCAAAGAAATTGTTCAGCAGTGTGTAAAATGTAAATTCAGGTTGAAATTGACGGTTTCTTGATTTCAACACCACCTGTTGGTTTTAGACATTTAACTACGATCTCAACCAGCAAACAGGTTTACCACTATACTAATAATACCAGAAATCTAGCTTTAAATAAGGTATTGCGCAGGAAATGAAACCATGCCGGATGTTGCCAGTGCTAAATTCCCATAGCAACAAGAGGCATGGTTTATTGAAAGTTACATATTCAGTGGTATTAATGTCTATTTTTATTTAGTATTTCAAATAATAATATAATCACCGCCTTTCAATTGTTTAGTGTTGTAATAATTATTAATAAAGTTTTGTAGAAGAAAACTGATTTTTTTTTTCATAATCCTAGCAATTGATCACACTGTTTTGTTCGCTGCTCTGATAGCTTAATAGTTGATAATCATATTGTTTATATTTTGTGGATTTTGGTAGCTAAGCCCCAGCACACACCATCAAAGTGGTCACATGGAAGGCCAAAGAAGGCTGCACCTTTGTAGAGGGAATACCAACTACACCAGTTAGTTCCTAAAGCTATAATAATTATGAATAAAATTAATACATCCTTCAGGTCAAAATGAGCATTATTAGTTCTGTAAATGCAAATAATTTCAACATAATCCAATTTTACGGATTTTGTTTCTACAGGTAGATGAATTTTTTTTTCAGTTAATAGTTGCTTTCCTTTTGCTGATAAAAAAAATATTCATCTAAAAAAATTTTAACATAAAAAATGTATTCTACAGTTAAACAGAGCATTTTAAATACCTTAGATGGTAAAAAATTTATAAGATTTAATTATATATATATATCGTTTCTTATACTTTGGCGGCCATTTACCACAAATTGGTCTGGTCAAAATGGTTATTAATGTTTGAAATATTATGAAAAAAAGGTGATTTTATAGCTAGAGAGGTATTTTTTTTAGTGTTCAGAATTAAGTTTTCTATTGTTAGAAATAAAAAACAGGAAAATTATTTTTTCGACATGTGGCATGTATTCCTGGACCGCATCACAATCATAAAATTATTTGAATGTTCACAGTACACACAGCACTGTCTTCATAGTCAAAACTAAAAATAATAATAAGTGTTTGGAAAAGTAATGGTTCTAGTGTCCAAACGAGAGAACCTCCCATAACTACAGATTCATTATACAAACACTAGTATTTAGAAAAATACTAGCTGTATTGTTTATCGAACTTGTAATTTTTTTTTTGTGAAATTGTTTTTCCTGTAAACCTATGCAAGTAAAGATAATAGAGCTATTTATATTTTATTTGAATGTATGACTCAAATGAATGTTTGAGCTAGTTCAACAAATTTTATCATGAATTTTTAATTAAAATAGGTAGTTTTTTTTAGCTTAGATAGAAGATAAAAAGGCTTCATGTCCAAATAAGCCTTCATAGTAAGTCTCTAAGTACTATCCACTCTCCCCCTGTTCCTCTACAAATGTCAAATCCCCCTCCAATCCCCTTGAACCCAGCCTGTCAAAACCACTGACAGCAGTTCAGTAGAACATCAATGAGTCGGATGAATTAGGGATCGACCCAGTCAGGATTTTCTAAAATACAGTACATATACCAAAGATAAAAAATAAGCATAGATAGTATGCTTATGAAAACTCAGTGTTTAGATAGAAATATTTTCATTTTATTTAAACAATGAACTTTTTTTGTGTGCTAAATATCACAAATTTTGAAGCAATAAATTAAGGCAGAAATCTAACAATAAAAAAGTATCAATTTTTTAACAAGGGTTGAGATGCGTTTTTTGGCGGCCATGTCTCTGATATTGATGCCACTCTGGTTATTTTATAAATAATATTTTTTCTTGGCAATCCGGGTTTTTGATGTCCGAATTATCTAAGCTCTACTATATTTGGAAACCCGTTGAGACTAGCTTCTCCTCGAGAGTAGTAGGGGAAGTGGGATGTAAATCTCAAAGTAGTGAAGACAACTAGGGGGAAAAATCAGTTTGCTACAAAGTGTGATTAGTCTCAATAAGGGAGGTGAAAAATAAAAATAAAATGTTATCTGTGGAATAAACACTTGTCACTTTTATCGTTTTGGAGGTGGTTTTTAAACTTATAATGGCATATAAACATTTGCTATTTATTTCTCTTAACCATCCAATAGAAGGTTTGGGGAAACTTAAGTCTCAGTTTTACCTGACAATAAATAATAATAATATTTAGCACCACGTCTTACTACCTGTTCGGGTTATACACTTTAAGTACTAATTACGCTAATGGATTAGGAATTGGGAAGGTTGAATTATAGGAAGTGAACACGCATTTGCGTGGAGGGAGAGTGGAAAACCATTTAGGAACACCCCCC
>CABEEJ010000582.1:140607-172481 GCA_901482245.1 Timema douglasi
CCCCCCCCTCCCAGTTCACCCAACCGAGATTAGAACCTCGATCTCCCCGTCCTCAGCAGTCTTGCTTCAACACGACAAGCGTGTTAGCCAACTAAGCCACCGAGGCGGGTACCTGACAATAAAGTTAGTCAAAGTTTTTGGTTTGACTGTTGCTATTAAACGTACCAGTTTATACTGGTGTATTGTAGGAGACAGTACACACACTTAAAAAAAAAAGTGACTGTAGTTTATAAACTAAAATGTAAAATTGTTGTGATAATACAGTTCAGCCCGTATTATTAAAACCATATGGAACAAAAGGAAGTTTTCTATAAATGCTAAAACCAAAAGAGATCCTTGTATCAAAGTAGCTGTATCCTATTCTTAAAGAGGTCTGCATGTTATTATACAGTATCTACAATCTTAAAAGCTTCCGATACATTGATAAGAAACGATGAGTTTCTACCCACTCTTGACTACTCATTTGAGTTACTCATAAGTACTAACTAGGCTAATATGTTAGGGATACGCGGAAGGTTGAGTTGAGAGAAAGTGTGTCTGCATTTGTATGAAAGTAGAGTGGAAAACCACCTTCAGTACACCAGACCAGAATCCAAACCCCGATCTCGTCATTGGCAGTAGAGTATTGTGAGAATGCCGCCTTAGACCATTTGGCCTAGGAAGCAGGTCTTTTTATAGTTAAGCCACTGACTCATATGAATGTATATAGTAGTTTTAAGATTTATTATATTTTATTCATCACAAACATTCTTTGAAAAAGTCAGAGATAAAATGATAAAACAATTCTTACCTTATAGCGGTGTTCCACCAAGGAATAAGACTGGGGATTTTTCTCACCCCACTTTCCCCAGGACCTCAAACAATTTTATTATTATTATTATTATTATTATTATTATTATTAGCACCGCGTCTTACTACCCGTTCGGCTTAAACGCACTTACGCTAATGTGTAATGGTAGGGTGATTGTGAGATGAAATGGAGGACCTACAGTTTAACGTGTAATCCGAACCACGGTAGAGGCCTGGCATTCCCCACATTCACAAGATGTATTGTCAGAGGTGAAGGAAGGATTTGGTAATCAGATAAATCTTTGCCGGGACCGAGGATTGAACCCCGGCCGCCAGCATAGAAGTCTGACACCTTACCCCTAGACCACCAGGTCACCTACAACTCAAACAATTTTAATAAAAACTTAAAACATATTATGAAGTGCCTACATCTATAACTTAGAGCAGTGAAGATGTGTTTAATGTATGAAATAAATTTTAAAACCAGATCTTGGACATTATATTCAAAAGCTATAGGGATCCACTCCTATTTATTAAAAATTCCCCTATAATTTCTATTAGTATAAAAGTACAGAAATAATAAATTTGGTATATTATATCACCATAACCCTTGATCATACCCCAATAAAACATTTCTGGGTGTACAACTGCCTTAATATAGTATTGATAGTTCATCATTAGTTGTATTGGTCAAATGGTTTAAGCGTCATTCTCACAATAAATTAGACTGCCAATGACGTGGAAATTAGGGTTCAATCCCCATCAATTGTACTGAGGGTGGTTTTCCCCAAATGTTTTTCCACTCTCCATTCACATAATGCAGATACACTTCCTCTAAATCCAACCTTACTCATTTCTAAAACATTAGTGTAATCAATTCATTTCCATATAACTCAAAAAGGTTAGAGAAGCATGGCAATAAGTTATTATTATTATTGTTATTAGCACCGCGTCTTACTACCTGTTCGAGTTATACGCACTTATGCTAATGTGTAATGGTAGGGTGATTGTGAAATGAAATGGAGGACCTACAGTTTAACGGGGAATCCGAACCACGGTGGAGGCCTGGCATTCCCCACATTCACAAGATGTCTTGTCAGAGGTGAAGGAAGGGTTTGGTAATCAGATAAATCTGTGCCGGGACCGAGGATTGAACCCCGGCCGCCAGCATAGAAGTCTGACACCTTACCCCTAGACCGCCAGGTCACCTACAATAAGTTATTCATTAAAGCTATAAACATAACCCATTCTTAACCTATCAAGTTTCTCCATTCCTCACTGTTAATCCTGCCCCGTCATATATCCTAGCATACATTGGTGTGCCAAATAGTTCACAAATAAGCAGCAAGAGTATAAATATACATGTAAACATAAGCTTTGCCTCTTTAACTTTGGAATGGTTTACTAGCCTTGAATCCAATGTCTATTTTTAATTCACAGTAGCATCATTGGTCCTGCCCCACTAGTGAAATCATTTAACCGCCATTCATTTTTCAGATGTTGGAGTGTGAATACAATGGGCTCTGAGTTGGTTGCAGAAATCCAACAGGTGCAAATATTGCATTGGAATTATAGAAATTACCTAGAAATTCCTGAAGTACTTAAGTCTGAAGGCGGACATATACAAGAAGTTTATTTGAAGGAAAATAAGTTAATATATTTGGTAAGAAATATATTAAATGTTTATTTATTATTTACTTTAAAGTAGGCATTATTTTATAATCCTACTATATTCAATATTAAGGTGGATATGTAGGATGCAACGTGAGAAAATGTCAGTGTTTTTGCAGTTTTATGGCAAAACTTTTTTGACTGAAATAAGTAAAATATTGCTCCAGTAAAAACAAAGTTTAATTTTCTCCACATGATATCAACAGTTGTTGAATATTTGTCACGAGCATAGTGGCGTGGGATGACAAACTTTTAGATGAAGAGAAAAACTTGTAATTAAATTTCAAGATACCTTTAACAGATATGCAAGAACTGTTGATATCACCACGTGAAGAGATTTAAATTCTATGTTTGTTCAGAAGCAATATTTGATTTCTTTTGACAAAAAAAAAGTTTTTATATAAAAACTGTAAAAAAACACTTAACTTTTCTCGTGTCCCCGCCTTAAATTATAGTGGATGTCTACACTTTCACTTTCGAGAAAGGTTTCTTAATTCATTAACTGTGTAGGTTCATTTTTTATGTAATTAATGTTTTTTGCTGAACCTTGCATTGTTTCAATTTTGTTTTAATGGTATTTACCTGCTGACAGTTGGCAATGATTGTGTGTAGCCAAAGTGGCTGGGTCAGCTATGCAATCTTACGAACTTGTACCTGTGTGGGAACATGCTATGCGAACTCCCTGATGAGATTGGTGACCTTGAGCATCTCACATGGCTAGATGTAACGAACAACCATCTGAAAGTTCTACCAACATCACTGAGCAAACTAGCCAAGCTCAGTGGGTTCATCGCACCTGGCAACGGCTTCAATTGTTTCCCTAATGGTAATATAAGTGTGTGAAGAGTAAAGGTTTCATTAGTAGACGGGTTGTGTATCATATTAAAAGCATGTGGGCTTAAGATTGATATACCCCTCAAACTTAATCTTTTTTTATTTGACACCTTAGCTCAAATTAGTGTCTTGATACCAATAAATAATTTTTTTATGTTTATCCTCTTAATTTGTTGAAATTCGGAATTATTGTTATTGTAATTTGTTCAGCTTTAATTTTACAACTTGTTTCTGACTATAATCTACAAATCTACATCGACACAAAAGGATCTATTGGCATCATAAATATAAATAAAATCCTATTTTTACAAAAAGGGCCTTTATTTGACAAAAAAGTTACCATAAAACAAAGTATTAAAATGTCAAGTCATGCTACCATGTCATTTTTGATAGATGATATCAAAATCAAAAATAATAGCACTAATAACATATTGTTATAAAGTGTTAGCAAAAAAATAAAAGCCCTTTATATGAAAATTGGACTCAACATGATAAAAACTAATTAAAATAAGAGAAAAATAAACAAGAAAGGAAAGGTAATTTAGAGGCGATTGGGGTGTGAGTGGGAAGAATATATATTAATAAACAACAGCATGGATAGCATAATTAAAAGACTAAAGACCAAAATCCTTTCGCACCTGATGTATTTTGTTACATCCCTTAGGATGAATTTCTTGTTTAGTGAATTCTCACCCTTCAACAGAGCTTACAATAAAAATGAATTCCCTTGAAAATCTTGTACACATGTTTTAAAAATGTCATGTTGTTTGGCAAATGTTACGTAAATTATTTGGAAATTTCAATACCTTTGTCATCTTGGAAAAGCAATAAGTAATTTAATATTGATTTGAATTGCCAATGAGATTGTTAGTTACAAACGCATATTGTTTCAATAAGGTCAATAATAGGATATTATTTTTAAAATACATGTCACCCATTCTATATTGTTTTGTAAGATTTTTCCAATTATTTATTTAATAAAAAGAGTTTTCAAAAGTAGCTTAAAGTGTGTGGGTACAGCCCAAACTGGTAATAAGATGTGACGCTAAAGAAACTAAAATAGATAAGTTTCCTTTTGAAAATATAAATGTGGCAATGCTGCTGAAATGAAAAATTGGCTAGTTGAAGTTGATGATTTTTTTATCGTATTATTACCAAGAGTTTCCAGACTGTTGACAACATGTTTTGTCAACATCTGTGAAATTATAATGCCAAATATAAAAGGCAGTTTGTTGCTAACATGTCAGTACAAACCTCTCAACAAATTAAGTTAGCTTATTCTACTTTCAAAATCAGAATTTGTTTTCATTTATATATGTAATTTTTTTTCTTCTTCTAGAAGTTTGTCATTTGAGATCACTGGAGTATCTGGACCTGTCCAATAACTCAATCCGTTATTTGCCCGACACAATTTGCCTCTGCCAACGTCTTGAGGAGCTATGCTTGGATGACAACCTCATTCTTTCTCTACCCAGGAATATTGTATACCTGCCGCATTTGAACTGGTTGTCTCTCAAAAACAACAGACTACTCTATCTTCCTGCCGTGCCGTTCAAGAGCGGGACAACTCTCAACTTATTTTACAACTCAATGCTTAGTTATCTACCATACCATGTCATTAGTCATGTTAGGTATGATGACACACTGAGGTAATTATAAATAACTGGTTAGGGTGTATTTTATTTTTGATTTTGAAATGTTATAAATCACTATTTAGTTGTGTCATTAATTATACCTTGATTTTCTTATGCGTATACATTTGGAGCACCTTTTACTTTTAGGAAATGCAAACATATTATTTGCGGTCAATGGTGATAACATTATACAATATTATTAGTATTATTTTATAAGTATTGATACTATTCAAAAGTGACATCTGCAAATCACATAACTTGCTGCATGAATGCATGCATGCTAGTAGACTTATTAAATTTGTATAGCTGTCAAATATACCATTACTAAGAAAATTGGGGTATGAATAAAGATAAATTTGATTTAATCTTTATGTTAAATGTCGTGAATATTAGTGAAACTAGAAAGACGTGAGACTTGTGAGAAAAATAAACCCTACCTTATCTCCAAAATAATTCTTATTGATTTTTTGGGAAGATATAATAAAAGGAAATAGATAAACATAATGAAAAATAGACTAAGCTAAAAAGTGAAATTTGAGTTAATAAAGCCCGCCTAGGTAAGGATAAAAATATGTCCTGGGTAGAATCGCACAGAGCTGTCATCTTACGTTTGTCTGTCTTCTGTAGTAGAAAAAAAAATCACACATGCATAAATACTTGCCTTGTTGTGGCAGGTTATATTCAAACCCTAAAATCTAGAATAAACCCAAAATACAATATTGATTGTTTTTACATTATTAAGTTAGTTTTGTAGGTCCTTACACCTCAATGCATTTTTTAAGTATGTTTGATGCACTAAAATTGAACCATTTTGTCAAAATAATATGTATTAAATACATTTACCAAACAAATTTTATTTCATTGTAGGTCAGCGAAAGGAAACATTGATACGTCATTGCTACAGAACGTCGCTCTCCATGTCACAACAACCAATAAGGGCAGAGTGAAACTGATAATGCCGACCACCCTCCAATGTGTTCATCAACCCTCCCATGACTACATACCCCCACTTAAAGAATTAGCTCTAAGAAGAGTATGGGCCACAAGCTGTGCTCACCAGGAATTTTTACCGCGTGCACTGCGGGAGGACCTTCACAAGGGGCCGGTGGCAAGATGCTTCAAAAACGACTGCCAGGCCCCGATATTCTACTGCACCACAGTATGGACCATAAAACAGCAGCATATCATATTAGCCATGTTCTTTTGTTCCCATCAGTGCTGCCAACGCAGCAGAGCTACCCTTTTATCTTTTACAGAAAAAATTGATTGGTATTTGGAATGATATATTAACATCAACAATGTTACTTTTCTTGATTCCATATTATTATTATTATTATTAGCACCGCGTCTTACTACCTGTTCGGGTTATACGCACTTACGCTAATTTGTAATGGTAGGGTGGTTGTGAGATGAAATGAAGGACCTACAGTTTAACGTGGAATCCGAACCACGGTGGAGGCCTGGCATTCGATTCCATATTGATAGCCAATAAAGAGTCAACTCCCATCTTATATTGCTATCAGCTTAAACACGAGAATGATTTCAGCCTTGAGTGGTTGGCTTGAAAGTATAGCTGGAGAACCTGCGTCTTTTAGGTGTTTGTTGCGGCCTTTTTGTACATTTTAAAAAATCAATTATATATCTTCATTGTTAGAAAATTATACATTCTCCAAAGCCTTTAATATTTACTAAACCAATGATCTTTTTTTTAAGCATAATTTTTTTTTTTGCCATCGTGTCTTACTACCTGTTCAGGGGCATGATGTTAAAGAAATGATCGCTCATTGATATATTTATCTACGGTTGGGTAACTATCATATTTTGGAAAAATATGATATACAATGAGGTTTGCAGCCTTATGTGGAACCCTTGAAGCAACATGAGGTCTTCCAATGCCTAAGAGTTCTCCACACCTGTTCTAAAGTGTTATAATTGCGTGGACAAATGAAACATGGCACACACCACTGCTCCCTACTTGGCTCAAAACATGCTGAACGTGTTCTTTTGAGTGAATATATTAGAGAAGTATTATTTTCAAAGCTTTCCACCAGCGAAGAATCAGCAATGAACTGTTCATTAGTAGTTTGTATAATCTGATTCCATTTTTGTTCCGCTTTGTCTCAATCTTCAGCATTAAGCCTATCCAATGGTTAAGTGTGGAGATAAATTGTCTGACGTTATCACGAGTCCTGCTGTTTAAAGAATGTGTATGAAATATTATGGTTATTTTATAAGCATTTTGTGAAAATATTTTTTAACTAACTAGTTAACTTAGTTAAAAGTGAGCTTGATTGTACCAAATTCTTTATTGCATAGCAATACTTATTTTCTTGCGAGGGGTAAGTTGGGTTTGGAATTGGGTGTCTGTAGAAAAAAGGAACCCAACCATTGACATGTAAAACTAAATTTTTTGACACCTTTACGAAGTCAATAGCTCATATGCCTATTAAACTAAGAGTACCGGGTTCAATTCCCGGCATAGTCAAAAGATGTATCAGTAGACTTATGGTTTCCCCTTTCACAGTAATGAATTAACGACCGGGGGCTGACTGTTGTATTTGTTATATATTTAGATTAAATTTGTGTGCTGATACATTGTCAGTTAAGAAAATTTGCATTAAATACATCAAATAAATAAAATCAATGAGTTCACATCTACACAGATTTACATATGGTACTCTCTCAAAAAAAAAAAATACATATTATTGGAAAGTCAGGCAAAGTGTCTTTTAAATTTAATGTTTAGTTTTTAAGTGAGGTAGTTTTTCTAGAAAAGTTCTGAATTTACTTTTATACAATTTCAATTTAATAATATACAGAATTTCACAAACTTTACAAGTTAATAGGCCCTTAAGGGCTTACCGGTAAATAACACTTACACTTACAATATAAAACAAATAATTTATCATTAAAAAAAGTTCACATAAACTAGGCTGAGGTAGAATTTATGAGGTGACATTGGCCAGTAATAAAATAAATATAATATTTAGTATTTATGCCGAGTTGATGGACAATTCTTTTAGTTTTTTTTAGTCTATATCGATCATGAATATCAAACCACGGGTTGCAATTCATTGTAATTATTACTATGTTCACATGGAGGGGATCACATTTCAATTTCAATCATATTTTGATGAATTGTGAAATATTCATTATAAACTTGGTTAAAAATTGATATTTGTATATAAATTATAAATGGTATGAATAATTGCCCATGTATTACACTTAAATTTTCAATATGACCCACTTAAACTTATGTAGAACTGAACCAATATTTCCTTTCTCAAGTTGCAATTTAGATTGTATTGAAGTTACTCAGTATTGAGTGTTATGTAAGCAAGTGAATACAGGTGACTCCAAGAGTTTACAACAAGGCACACATTAATTTAGTTTTCATACATCCAAGTAATGTTATACCATCTAATTAATTATAATTCAAGTTTCACAAGAAGTCTTTTGCAAAAATTACAAATATATGTTATGCAGCAAAAATTGATCACATTTTTACTATTTTACTTTTTTTTAAGGTATTGATAATCTATCAAAAGTTAATAGCTGTATGAATAAACGAAAGTAAAGTTAGTAACTTTTCTGTCAGATAAGAGAAGCCCTTCCTATGAAAAGTGGACTGTACAATGGAGTAGTAATTATTGGCAGTACTTACTATGAAGCTGTGTTTGAACCCTATGTGTAAAATCAATATAGGTGGCATTCCATAACCATAGCCAAACAAAAAAATTAAACATTTCACTTAAATCTAATTAGTTATGAAACACAAGTAAGAGTGTGAAAACAACTTGGTAACTGTATACAATATTCTCACTTAAGTTAACATCAACTAGAGCGTACAACCCAAACTGGTAGTAAGACAACAGTGCTAAAAATGCAATTGCCGTTTTAACAAAGACGCTGAATAATTATTTCCAATATTTTTAAATAATGAGTTTGACCTGTAAATATTTCAATCTTTTGAATAAAATGTTCAGTACAAGGTTAGTGTTTAGAAGAACAAAAATAAGAGTACCTTTATGGAATAATATTAAGAGCAGTGATACTCTAAGGATCTGAATTGTGGACATTAAGCAAAATAAATGAAGCTATTAGTGAAAAAATAAGGTATTAAGGAAAATTTGTTGACCCGTGCAAGAAAATGGGGAATTTAAATTATGGAAAATTATGTTTTTTTAAGAAAGTAGACATTAAAGGCAATAATAAGCGAAAGAATAGAGGTTGGGGCATGTATTAAGAAGAGAGACGGAAATTATAAAATAGGTGTACCTATAAAAAAAACAGAGGGTCATTGGGAAGACCGAAGTTGATATAGGGTGATGGAGTGCAGATGAGACTACCACTGTCGACAGAGAAGTGTGGAAGAGGCTAAAGAGCGAGACTATCAACAGATTGTGATTCAGATGACCAGCCAGGTAATGGATAAGGTAAGGGTTTGACCCATATACAAATATTTAATGATAATCAAAATGTTACTTTTAATATAATAAGCTGATGTGTAGGAGTAAAACATGTGAATAAATAACTACTTAAATACCATGGAGTTGTTTATATATTCATCTATGAACATTTATATTCTGGTTTTAACTTTGATACGCTTTAATATCAGTATTGGCAATCGGCATCTACATTAAAGAGGCAGGACAAATTATTAGACAAAGGAGACTCGCTTCGGTTGATAGTTTTCATTTTTAATGACAAGCCTACTTTATTCTACGAAACAGATTTTTGTGAAATATTTTATCTTATTGCTATCTGGATTTCTGTATAGCAATCTTTTTGCAAAATAACTTTTACAGTGGAAATATTAGTAGCTGAAAAAACCCTATTCTTTTACCTATAACCTTAAAATGTTACTGGCTTCAAAGTCAATAACAATAACCAAGAATCAATCACATAAATCAGAATAGATGTATTAAAACAAATCTATACTGTTAACAAATGGTAACAAACATAATTAAAACTAAGTAAACATTAAAAATAACATAAGATGAACAGTTCTCTATGACACTGATAAGTTGGAATAACACAGAAAAAGCATGAACAGCTAATTAGTAGTTTTTGGTTCGAACCCATTTTAAGAACTGATGCTATTAATATTGCCAACTTAACGTAACAAAACAACTCAATATATGATAAAAGCTATTTTAATAGTATTTCCTACTTAAGTAAAAATGTTATTGTGCAAAGATATTTTCACATTGACTAAAGTCAAGTCTAGTCTAGTCTAATAATTTGTCTTGCCTCTGAATCTACTCTAAATATACAGGACATGAATGGTACATGTGAATAAAGCACAATAGCATTTGTACAGAGAGATGTTGCAGGAACTATATTTTTGGGGTGAAAAAAGGTGTCCCTAGAGCAAATAAGAAACATAACTAGGCCATCTTTCATTTTGATGGCTTTTCAATGGATGGGTTTTGTCTATTATAAAGTTGTTTTGGGGGAAATGTATTTAATATGAAGTTTAAGGCTTATCTATTTTTATGTATTTCTAAAAAGATTAAGACTAATTCACAAATTAAGTCAGTTACTATTTGTAAAACTATACACTGAAAGATTATAAAGAACATTCAAATCCCAACATGAAATATACATTTTACACAACTAAGTTACAGTATCGACAGTTAATATTTAATGATATAAGGGGCCAATATAGATTTGGCACTGTATTTAATGTCTAGCTTACTTTTCTACCCATTTAAATATTATTTGTACACACTTATCGACAACTAGTGGTAACGCTTAGCGGTAGTAGCTGATCGGTCTACTCTATTTTTCACCATGTTTAACATTCTTCCAGCTATACACATTTCTAGCAGTTAGAATAGTAGATTTTATATCCGTTTCGATTTTGGTTTAAAATACTTACACATAATGAAGGAAGTTGTTTGATTGAATCTTTCTAAATAAATCAGACAGCTTTGACTTAACAGAGACAGGTCCTTTTCTAGAATCTAAAATAATGGTGTGTTGTCCGAGACGACCTGCTCTCCTGCTACTCACTATCCAACAGCCTCTCAGCCTCTGTGGGAGGAGTTTGTATCAGCTGAACCTAAATATGCTCTAATTTTTACAAAATTCCCACCTTCGACCACCAACAGTGATTGGAGGGCACTAAAAAATGTCATTCTAGAAATATGTCTTATTTTATTTATGAATTATAAAGTTTATCTAAAAAGTTATCAAAGGTGTACAGTAATACTTACTTATTGACTATAGTACGATTTATTTTTACATATTAACTAAATGGGCTAAGAATGTAAATACAACTGTAATCCGCCCCCCCACCCACCCACCCACCCACCCACCCACCCCGCGCGTTTTGGCAACATGAGTTTCTAGTTTTAAAATGACAAGCTTTCTATGAAAATCAAACAATACAGTCCAATTTTCAGAAGAGCCTTATTTGACAGCTATAAATGTTACTAAAGTCCGTTCACGATAGGTTTTTACCTGGATGACAGTTTGAAAATTATATGTTTAGGTTTTGGGTTGCCAACACTTGTAGAAGATCACAGTTTTGTTATAAATGTAAAGATCTTTAATTATCTGTTATATATTACATTTAAAATAATGTAAACTTAAGTTTTCTCATACTATCTCATTTTTTTAAATAATTTCTTTTTATCCAACTCAAAACATTATTTTAAACATAATTAATTGTACTTATTCTTCGTTTTGGAACGTTATTGATTTTGTGTAATATAGTGCACACATCAATACCTTTTAATACAGGCATCGTATTTACTTGCAAAAGAGAAAATTATTGTCATTGTTTTACATATAATAAATGATTTTATGATTATTTTATCGTATTTTGACACATTTAACCGAATAAAATATTTTCATTAACTCCGTGTCTGCATCATTGTAAAAAAACTTGTTTACCGTTATGTTCAACCACATGGTTTAAATTGAATGAAATTCCCGACTTTTTCCCTGATTTCCCTTGATCATTTCCTGAAATTCCTGACTAAAAAGTATGTCACATCCTTCTAACTTCCCCTCTCCCACCTCATTTTTCTACTAATATTTTTTATTAATAATAAGTTTTAAAATTTAAATGAACATTTTTTTTAATATGTATTAACATTGTTTACTAGGAATTATAAAATATATTACACAACTACAAACAAACAAAAACTACAGTTTGAACAAAAATATTATTTACTGATTTAATGATCATTATATTTCATATTTTGAGTAAAACAACATTTTCCTGGATTTTTGTTGTTATTTACCAAATTCCCGACTAATTCCCGTTTTTTCCCGATCACTTCAAATTCCCGGCTAATTCCCGTTTTCCCTGATTTTCCCGAATGATAGACACCCTGTTCATGTACATCAAGTCATGTGTTTTCCAGCTGTCACTTTTGATAGACAGAAACGATACCGATAAAATAATAATATAGTAACGGTAAATGTTAATTTTGTTCGCAAACAAATGTCTATATCTTCAAAAAAGACCTTTACTATGAAAATTGGACTATAGCTATCCTCCCTTCCCCCATTATCACACTATAAATCCAAACATGAGGCAATCTAGCTGGTACTATTAGCTCTCAGTGACCTGGCAGTCTAGGGGTAAGGTGTCAGACTTCTGTGCTGGCGGCCGGGGTTCAATCCTCGGTCCTGGCACAGATTTATCTGATTACCAAACGCTTCCTTCACCTCTGACAAGACATCTTGTGAATGTGGGGAATGCCAGGCCTCCACCGTGGTTCGGATTCCCCGTTAAACTGTAGGTCCTCCATTTCATCTCACAATCACCCTACCATTACACATTAGCGTAAGTGCGTATAACCCGAACGAGTAGTAAGACGCGGTGCTAATAATAATAATAAATATTAGCTCTCTGCCCTGTACTGTGCATCTTATCCAAAAACTAGTCTCATTCACTCCTCTCTCTCTCTCTCTCTCTCTCTCTCTCTCTCTCTCTCTCTCTCACACACACACACACACACACACACACACTCACGTTTCCTGGCATTACAGTGATATAGACCATTCTACTTATCCCCCCTGGACATAAATGAAGTGATGTAATCTATTTATCAAATGCCATAGAATAGTGATCGACCACTCGAATCAATTTTGTGGATGGGTACACAAAAATTGGAAAATTAGATTGAACTGGTTATATTTGTCAATGTGTGTGCTTAGATGCTTTGTGTACTGGTAAATTTACATCCACCCACCCATAACATTTTTAAAAGTTAAATGAACTAAGAGTACTTAATCCTTTCTTTAAAATGGCTGTTTCTACTGCTCTGTCCATAAAATCAATATGCTCTGATGTTGAATGTTCTTCATTGGAATTTTCCTTGTTGCAAATTACTGACATTGTCCTATTTAATGTTGTCACTGTTTGCTCCTCTGAGATATTAGGATCTAACGCAGAAACTCCCTCAATTATTGACGGTACAACTTCTGACAGATGTAAATCAACTTGTTTCGAATGGGAATCAACATCCTTAATACACGTGTCATCAGTTTTCTTGCCATTGTAAAACTTGCTACAGCTAGAAACACTGTCACTACTGCTATCACCTAAAGAAAAATAATCATTATATCGATATGCATCGTCTTCAACATCTTGCCTTTTAGCTTTAGAATGTATAGAACATAAGTGCTGTTGATTTTCAGGAACATCAATTTCCCAATGATGTTTAAAAACCATTTCATGGCGTGAATGAAAGGGACCAAAAGTTGGGACTTCATTAGAAACTTGGCGTTTGGGACATGAACAAGCAATGTTGGGGTCATCACAATTACTGGATGCGCATCGGCAAACAGTACCCATATCGAAAAACAAAGACCTTTGTAGGCCATAATTATGAATTGCCATTAGGACAGCTTTCCCTTCTATACAATCATCTGTGAAACTTTCCTCCATCATTTCTGAATCTACATCTAAAGGAACAAACCCCATTTCTCTATCATCCATAGCATGGTTCAAAGTGTTGTCGATGTAAGAGCGTGCCATCTGCCTGGACTGCCACTTTCTAATCTGCCAATCAGGAGAGTGAGGACAAAATATGGAGGAATCCACAGTCTGACCCGCGTTGACTTGACTAGAGGTGATGCTAGAATCTTGAAGTGGGGAAGTACAAACATCTAGAGACTCCAATGAAGGTGTCATAAGATTTTCCTTTTGTTCAACTTCAGGACAAGCAGGTTCAATAGGGTCTTCACTTTCAACATCCATTACATCTTGGCAGTCGCTTTTACAAGAGTTCAAACCACAACGATGCATCTTAGCATGGCACAATTCATTTGAATTATTTTTTAGCACATTAAAACACTGCTCTTCACAACAATCTTTTTTGCTGCATGTACTGGAATGATGCGCCCCAATGTGATACGGTTCATTTACATTAGTAGGTGCTATAAAAGATTCTGATTGACTGTTCTCTGTATTTTTTAAGTGATGTTTACCTTTTATTTGCCAAACATATCGAGCTTTTTTCAAAGGTCTCTCATTCAGTTCTTTGGATTGAAAAGTTTTTGTTGATGACTCTGCTTCCTCCAAATTTCTTGTTGCCATCTTCTCAGCTGACAGAAAAACCAAAACAATTATTATTAGACTTAAGTTATAGTTTAGGCTAACTTGTCAAACAAACCACCTTATAACTTATAGAATAGCTTCAGTTATGTCCCATGTTTTTTTAAAGTTTTCTATTAACATAAAAAACTCCATGGCTTGAGCCCACAATTGAGCTATATCGCCCAAGTGGCCGCCACCGTTAGCAATGATAGTGTTAAGATTTGCAGATAAAGGGTCATGTGGTCAGCACAACAATCCCTCCATGGATACTAATATTTATTTTATAGACCGGAGCCACTAATTCTTTATTCAAGTAACAGACCTAATGCTTAACAGAAAAATTCTGGAAGCACTGAGTATCGAACCAGGGACCTTTGGATCAGAAGAGAAAAATTTTGTGACCACTAGATCTCCGAGCTTGAGGTGGTTTTCACTGAATGATTTATCTTTATGATTTTCACATCCTCTCCTCAATCTAATGTGGATGTATTTTCCCTAATCTGCCTTCCTCATCCACACATCTTAAACCCATCCTCTCAATCTAATGAGGATGTATTTCTCCTAAACTACCTTCATCTCTATATAAAATGGAGCAGTTATTCCTTGGTGTTAAACGTAACAATATAAAAATAAAAGAACATAAATAAAGAACGCTACACTATTTTTTGGAGAAAGATTTACTTTTTTCTACTGTGATTAACTTAATTATACGTTTGCCAACTATGTTTCAACTATTCCACCCTATTCCAAACAAGTTCAGCTTTGTTTTATGATAAGGTAAGAAATTAGTAAAACTTGACCAGTAATGAAATAGGCCTACCGTAAACTGGGGTGAGATTGATCAATTATTTTTTTTAAACTTAGTTTAATTACGCTAAGTATTTTTTAATTTTGATTTCACTGTTATATGTAATCAGGCTTGTAGTTTAGTTTACACCACTTGAAATGGCATTTTAATAAACTTTAATAGTTGATTTTTTAAATAAACAAGCTGATCAATCTCACCTATGATTTGGGGCTAGATTGATCACCCCATATTTTATGCTTTATAAATGTTCTACACTGTATAGGAAGTGATCCAAGTCATCCAAGACAAGAATCCTATCTTTTTTTTAAATACAAGTTTTTATTCCGGGGGTGAGATTGATCCCCAAGTAGTTTCTTTAATAAAAAAACACTTAAACTATATTAAGGTACAACATTAAAAATTGTTTCAAAATGAAAGATAAACAATTCAGGTTGATAACTAATTCCAAACATAAAAATCAATTTCAAAATTATAGCCGTGCTGTTGTACCAACACTTTAAATTTTGTTGGTGACCTGGTGGTCTAAAGATAAGGTGTCAGACTTCTATGCTTGGGGTCCGGGATTCAATCCTCGGTCCCGGCACATATTTATTTGATTGCCAAACCCTTCCTTCACCTCTGACAAGACGTGTATTAATCACAACTTGTGGATGTGGGGAATGCCAGGCCTCCACCGTGGTTCGGATTCCACGTTAAACTGTAGGTCCTCCATTTCGTCTCACAATCCACCTACCATTCATTACACATTAGTGTTAGTGTGTATAACCCGAACGGGTAGTAAGACTTAGTGATGATGATGATGATGATGATGATGATGATGATGATGATGATAATAATAATTTAAATTTTGTTAAATGTGATAACAAAACTAAAAAATTATCTCTAGTGTGTGCACAAAATTTTCAAAAGTTTAAAACACAACTCTAATTTTCTTTTACATCAATATCAAACTAAAAAATGTACTTTATTTTGTTACCAACACTTTCAATTTTAGGTTGAGGCAAGACAGCTAAAATATCATCAAAAGCAACTGAACAAACATCATTTTCAACAGTTTTGAAAGTTTTATGGTTATCCACAGACTTCAAGCTCATCATTTTGACTTCACCATCCTTCGATAAGGACTGCACAACACACACATATTTAAAAGTAACACTTTTACCTTTACCAGACACAAATCTCACACGCACATAACTTCCTGGTTGTACACATTCTTTAGTAGGAGCTTCGTAATTTGGTGTCACTTCAGGGGTTTCAGTTTCAGAATCTGTGTTTTCATTTAAGATTTCTTTGGTATCCTTTATATTGTCTGACTCAGAATTTGTGATGTCTGCAGTTACGCTTTTACCAGGTTCTACATTCAGCTTCCTTTTCTTTTTGGTGGTTGTGGCCGTTTTTTCTCCGTATCTCTGCCTTTTCAAAAACAATGTTAGAAAACAGTTGACTGCTTCTTCTAATCCAGAATTTTCACCTCCTAGCACTTTTGATATTTTTTGAAGTACCTTTTCTTTATTTAATGGGTGTATTCCACAAACCTGGAAACCACTTATTAGGCACTGTTTCACTACATAGATTACTTCATCTCCCTGTTTTTTAATTCCTTTTCCTGGGACTTTGTCCATTTCTTTCAATGTTCCTTTAAGTAGATAAGGAATTGTTTCTTTTGGAAATACAAAACATTTAATATATTTCATTTTCCATGAAGTAAGCACAGTATGCCAAGCTATCTTGAAAAGTCTATAAAAGGTCACATCAAGGCGTTGAGTTAAATGAGTAGAGTGAGCTGGTAGGCATGTGAATGAAATATTGTGTTGTTGACACAAATTGATTACTTCAATGTTGAAGTGTGAAGCCAGATTAACACAATTAATATTTTGTGACCTCCGAGTCTTCATGCATGAGGAATAAAAACAGCTGTGAACCAATCATTGAAGGTTTGTGCATCAATCCATCAATGAGAAGTGTGGTTATACCTGGCACCTTTAAAACAGCGTGGTTCTGCACAACAAGGTGGGCCTTGGGGCCCATTTTCACACCATGTATTCCACATGTGTTCACTTCGATAAATAATATATGGTGGAAGTAGGACACCTGATAAAATCTAGACATCATGACTGTTGTTGCAGACTTTGAATGGTTGATGACTTTCTTTGGATATCTAACCCCTCGGTGATACAATCCTTTTTTTTACCAGGATCATCAGCAATGTTATTTTCGTCATAACTGAATATATGACTGCTTGGTATATTGTCAACATTTTCTTCAAGGTTGTCGACTACTTGTTGATAGTATTGTGACTGACACCAACTCTAGCTTTATTAATGTGCGATGCAAGCCTTTTACCAATAACATTTTTGTTTCTCATTAATATGCTGTAAACTCAATCAAGGCCCGGACAATTGTTCTTGAATCTATACACCACTCTGCCACGTTGATCCAAATAGTTTTTTTTACAAACATTTGTACATCTATTGTTGCGAGGGGAAAACCCCAGTCTGAACATTTCAACAATGCCTCAATGAGAGCTTTCTCTTCAGCTTCTGAAAACACAGGCTGTCCTCCAGTTGTTTTAATGTGCTTTCCATGATACCTATTGTTCAAAGTACTATATGATAGTGTATAACCCGAACGAGTAGTAAGATAATAATAATAATAATACTATATGCTATATTTTATTGACGCTTCTCTAATGGACTGAGTGCTTTTTCAACATTTTCATTATCATATGAACAAGAACCTGCTTTTTTTTTTTAGTCTCGCCCAATCTTTTTATAGGGTGCATCCAGAATAATAGCTATGTCCCTGTACATACTAAGTGATGTGTTGAAGTTAGGCATTGTTGAAACAACATTTGAAGTTTTAGGTATTGTTGAGACAAAATTTAGTGTGTTTTAACATAATACAAAACTAAGTACTTTTTAACACCTTACAAAAGAAAATATGATCAAAGTCACCCCAAAAATTGATTAAAGGTCCCCCCCTAACTAAAAAAATTGACTACAATATCCTAATGGTTTAAAACAAATTTGGGATACAGGCAAATTTTTACTCCAGAAATATTATTGTTAATTAAACATACTTTAATTCTCATTACCTGTATTACATAGCCCTGAAAGTTTATCAATATCAAAATAATAGTATTTCATATCTTTAACTTCCAAATTTATTTCAAAATAAACTTTAAGCTACAAGCACATTATATCTTAGTACTAATTTAGATTAAACATCAGGGTTGCCATTGGTGCTTAAAAAATTCCCATAAACAAATTGATTCGCCTCTTACAGGTAAAAATGTTTTTTATATTATTATTATTATTAGCACCGCGTATTACTACCAGTTCGGGTTATACACTTTTTTATATTAATCTCACCAAAGTAGCACAATCTCACCCCAGTTTACTGTGCTTTTTTTTCATTTCAATATAAGTTGAATGTTGCAAAAATCTAGGAACATTAAATATTCTCTTATGGTGATATGAATGAAAGAGGATGGTGTTAGAATTAGTGTCATCATAAGTTATCACCAGCCCTAAATATGCACGCTAATACTATGTACACTCTTTTAAGGGGAAAATAATAGTAGCCTATTGGTTTGTTTGTCAAAATTAGTAGATAATTATTACTAGTAGGCCTACCTATAAATTATTATTACTATTACTAGCACTGCGTCTTACTACCTATTCGGGTTATACACACTTACGCTAATGTGTAATGGTAGGGTGATTGTGAGATGAAATGGAGGTCCTACAAATTAACGTGGGATCCGAACCACAGTGGAGGCTTGGCATTCCCCACGTTCACAAGTTGTGATTAATACACGTCTTGTCAGAGGTGAAGGAAAGGTTTGTCAATCAGATAAATCTGTGCCGAGACCAAGGAATGAACCCTGGACCCTTAGCACAGAAGTCTGACACCTTATCCCTAAACCGCCAGGTCACCTACCTATAAATAACCAAATGGACTGATCACTAAAGGAATTAGATAGCTGTATTTTTAAGTGAGTTCAAATTTATCTTGAGCGTGTACTCGAACAGGTAGCAAGACATGGTACTAAAAAAACTTTATCATGAGGGGGAATGGGGGGTTGGCCCCCTTGCATGAATCTTATCTTAGGCAGGTCAAAGAATCTACTAATAGTAACCAAGTTTAGTCAGTTTGATTAGCATTGCTTAGAGCCATGTCAAGAGAGCTTTTAAAAACAAAGTTTTGGAAGCAAAAGTATTTTACCTGTGATTACAATATAAATAGTTCCAATGTTCATAGGAAGGGCCTCATCTGACAATTAGAAAAGTTACTAGATAGATTTTAACATGCTCATTGGACAGGACATGTGATTATTTTTTTTCTTAGCCTCTCACTACTTGTGATACCCCTAAATACTAATTATTCAAATATGTTAGGGTTGAGGAAGGTTGAATGTTTAGAGGTAGTTTACCCACAGTTGTGTGGAGAGTATAAAACCACCCTCAGTACAACCAGATGGGATCAAACTCTGATCTCCCAATAATTGTCAGTATATTCTATTGCGAAAGTGACGGCTTAGACCATGTAGCCACAGAATTGGTTGACATAGTGTGATTTGCAGTTGCCACTAGTCATAGATTAACTACTAATACCTTTAAATTAACACTAATAAAATTAGTAAAATGTAATCAATGTTGACTGCAAACAAAAATATTTATTTTCTAAAAGAATTTCTACATGACAATTTTAATGCAAACACATTTTAAAAGGGCAAACACAAGTCTAAAGTCTAAAATCAAGTAAATAACTTATTTCAAATTATTTTTGAGCCTCTATTAAAGTAAAACGTTTTATAGTGTAATAAGAGAAATATTTTAAAAAATTGTGTGGTTTTCTATAGCTCACTCACCTGGATCTATAAACATTTAAAGCCAAAAGGTTAACGGAGGGATGATCATGCTTTTGTACCTAAATTAATAAAAATAAACACTATAGATTTTTCTTCTTTGAGTTTCTATGAGTTTTAAGAACATGGTACTCATGGCCTAAAACTTGGTTTCAACCAATGTAAACAGAATATAAGGAGAAAGACATCTGAATGGCTTAGATTGTGACGTCACTCAATAAACACGCAAGTTTATACAATCATAAAGCTTTATGAAAAAAACTGTTGTTATAAAACAGATCGCATTTTGAAATTATAAATAATGATATAATCAAAAGCTTTTAAATTAAAAACCAACGTTCATTTAAAGCCATTACTCTACTTATTGAAACAATATTCATGTTTGGCTGTCTTTGAATTAAAATCTAACAACATTTTGAGGTGACGTACATCCGTAAACAATAACATCAAATTCCTCAAAGTGGAAATCCCTTTATATTTTCTTTACAATGGATTCAGACTTTCAGCTACAGGTTTGTCAATACAGCAAGAAGCTAAAGCACGGCCAGTTGTGGTTGAACATTGCCTAATATCCACACTAATCATAACACGGCCCATTATAAATTAATATTGTCGTGTATCCCCACTTTTTATCATTATCCTTTACTTATACGCAATTTAAAGGTAATGTCGTACTAGGATCTATCCATATCGCCGTGTATCCCCCACTTTTTATCATTATCCTTTAATTATACGCAATTTAAAGGTAATGGCGTACTAGGATTTATCCCTATCGCCGTGTATCCCCCACTTTTTATCATTATCCTTTAATTATACGCAATTTAAAGGTAATGGCGTACTAGGATCTATCCCATAGTACTTTCTTATTAATTATTTGGTAATGTTATTTTTATTTTATTTTTTATATACTTATTTCTATTTTTAGTGTTTATCTCACATTTATATATAAAATCTACTTATCTATATTATCACACATTTTTTTCAAAATTATCTTAACTGTAAAATTGTAATGGTAATGCTGTATTTTATGTTTTGTAAAGTTTGTAAAAAAAAAAGTTTGGTTTTGATTGTTTTACTTTAATTCATGATAAAATATTCATAATGTCTTTTCAATCTTTTAAAATTTAAATTAATGTAAAATTTCAATTTCTGTAAGTGAGCTCTAGCTCTTTGGATCATGTAATTAATTATATTTTTTTAAAAGTGAAATAAATGGATGTGGTATTTAATCCCTTGAAATTGACAAAAATTTAAAATATCACGTTCCACGGACAATAGCTTTCCCTTGAGTTGAAGCTACTTGTCATTGATAATGAAAGTATATACTCATAGTAGCTTGCATCAACTTTTTCCAACCTGTGGCCGGGTCAGTTTAGTAAAATTCTTCCATATTTATTTATCCTTCCACCATTCTTCTTCCTATAATTGATTCAATTATTTTCCTTTCACTTACATTTATACTTTTATCTGCTCCTCCCATCTCTTTCTTAGCCTCCCTTGAAGTCTTTTTCCCACATACTTCATTTTCATAATTTTCTTTGATATCCTTTACGTCTCCATCATTAAATACACATTCTATCTCAGTTTTGCTTCCTCTACTATTTTATGTACTGACTGTACCTCACTCTTTCCTGGAAAGCTTCATTGCTAATCTAGTTTCTCCTCATGACAGCTAATATAATCCTCACAAACTTTACTTCCATGGCCTTCACTTTACTAATCTCTCATACATTTAATGTCTATATTTCTACTACATGTGTGACTATGGGTACAAAGTACGTTCTCTACAATACTTCCTTACATTTCAAGAGCACTTCTCTTCTCCATAACAAATCTCTCACATACCTATAGAGCAACTCTCCCTGCTGTACTCTTCTAATTAGATCCTCTCTATCTCTACCTTTGGCCGCAATCACGCGTCGAAGATATTTTTCGTTCTGTACTTTTCTCAGCTCTACCTCAACCAACTTTATAGCTTTACTAGACCTTATCCTCTTATTTAACATTATCATAACTTCACACTTCACCATGCTAAATTTAATTCCACACTCTTGCACTTCTTAATTCCATTCTTGTAGCCGTTCATGTACTTCATTTTCCTTCTCCCCACATACCATCAAGTCATCATCAAACATCATGACTTTCATTATGTATTCCCTAAGTTTTCCTGCAACTTTATTCATGACTCTTTCCATTACCATTACAAATTGTTTCACTTCATTTTTTATTTGGAACAGCTCCATCCTCCCACTCTCCAGCTTAACACTACTCCTATTATCCTCATACATGCTTTTCACTCTCATTACAACTTCTCTTTCCACTTTGGCCTCCTCCATCACTTTCCAGACTTTATTTATATCTACGCTATCATATGGCTTCTCCACATCCATAAATAACATTACTAGGTCTTTCCCAAATTCATACCTTCTTTTTATCAGCTATCATATGGCAAAGATCAAGTATATTGTAGATCTCTGTTGCCTGAACCTATGCTGTTCCTCTTTCCCCCTTCCTTTATTTTATTTATTATTCTCTTTTACAACATCTTCACATATATTTTTCTACAGGGGAATATTAGCGTTATTCCTAATAATTTATACATCTCTACTGTCTCTATTCTTGAAAAAGGTATTACAACTCCCTTTTTATATTATTATTATTATTATTATTATTATTAGCACCGCGTCTTACTACCCGTTCGGTTTATACGCACTTACGCTAATGTGTAATGGTAGGGTGATTGTGAGATGAAATGAAGGACCTACAGTTTAACGTGGAATCCGAACCACGGTGGAGGCCTGGCATTCCTCACATTCACAAGATGTCTTGTCAGAGGTGAAGGAAGGGTTTGGTAATCAGATAAATCTTTGCCGGGACCGAGGATCAAACCCTGGCCGCCAGCATAGAGGTCTGACACCTTACCCCTAGACCGCCGGGTCAACCCCCTTTTTATAGTCTTCAGATACCTTATTCTTATCAAACACCCTTAGTAGCCTGTAAAATGATTGTAAACCTGCTTTACCTGCAGCGCTATCATTTTCACAGTAGGTTTATCCACACCCGGTGCTTTTCTTTGTATCCTACACCTCTTTCCTCCTCTTAGATTAGATAGTGTAGTAATGAGGAAAGAGGAAGAATATATAAATATTATAAAATATCAATCACCATTCAAGTGTTTCAATATTTTGCTACTACTAGCGCTACATAAATCAAAACAAGGTGCATCCAAAGCTGTCCGGTATTAGTATTAAAATATATTTTTATATAGCCTTTTATATATTATCTGTGATCTTAGGATTGAAGTTTAACCTAATGTGTGTGAAATTTTAAGTATAAATATAAATAAGAATTAAAGTAAATCTTTATCATATTATCAAACTATTATTTAAATGAATTCCACCAATGCAATTCCCTCTCTATTGATACAACTTAAAAGTGAATCGTTAATGTCAATGAGGTGATTAATAATTCGAGAAACAATTATTTAAAAAGAAGTATTTTTGTGGAGAATATATTGGTACACCAGTCGTAAAAACGTCTCAGAAAGGTAAACTAAAGTTAAACAAATATGCCTGCTCTCTTGGCTCAATGTCAAGGAGACCTGACCTGTCCAAAATATCTATACTGTACTTAAATATATTGTTTGTAGACTTATTAATTATTGTAGCCTAATATTATTTATTTCCCCCCTTCCCAGTACAAGACTGAACAATACAATTGTATTAATATTTCGAGAACTTCAAAATCTAATATTGACATTTAGAAATTATGAACAAAGATTAAATCAATAAAAAAGTAAAATTTAGTGTTAGTATATAAATGAATGAGAGATTCTACCCATAGGCCTACATACATAATCACGTCGGTCTCTTAAGGGGTTGACAAGAAACTATGCAAATAGCTCTAAAAACAACTCCGAACTTAATCCTTCCTTACTAACTTTCTCCACACACCCCTATCCTAGCATACTCCTTTCTCTTCAACAATATCCTAACGCCGAGTCCTACATGCTTTTTTATTCTTAAAACTCAATATTTCTCTTTTCCACACATTCATCTACAACATTTAATCACATCTTACATGACCTATCTATCATTTTATTTTGGAGACATTTATACAAAGATCCATTCTAACTATGGCCACATTTAAATAATTTAATGCATTCTATAAGTCACAGGGAGTAACTTACATGAGATAATAGAGGAAGCAAAACTGAGATGATATGCACATGTAATGACTAAATGAGGATACCAAAGAAAATATTTGCAATGAACTCTCTCTTTCTCCCTTTCTCCAGTACCCACGAACCATTTGCTCACTCTTCCTCCCTCCCCGCTCTCCTACTCTCTTTCCTGCTTGCCCTCCTATTTTCTTCTCCCCCCAATAAACTCAACAACATCCTCCACGTGGAGACCAAGAGGCACCAAAGGAAACAAAGATGCAAAGAGACTCAGAGCTGCTCAGCATGCTGCCTTCCATGATTTCTGGAGCCCTTGAACCAACGGACCAGTAGCAGACTTCTCCAGCAAAACACTGTCACAACCCCCTCACACACTATCTCTGTACCCCCAAAAGACAACCTCCCCATCAGAGCCTCACTCCCCGTACAAACTCGACCCCTACCCCTTGCCCCCTCGACCTTACCAAGGGACAAATTACTCCCAACTCCTCCAGTCAGACCCATGAAGGAATCACAGCAGGTTCTTGAATGACCCCAAGCTACAGGCCATACTCCTGGTTTTAGGATTTGACAGTTCACCTCCTCCCCCTCTGCAACACCCCACCATCAGACTACAGACCTCATCCTCACACAAGACTTTCTGCCCATCTCACCACACGTGCTCCCACCAAGCCTTAGGAAACATCACCACACACCCCACTGCTCTCCTCCCAGAACCTCCATCCCAACAAGAGAAATTAATACTAAGTAAACTAAACAGCAATCCCCCCCTCCCAAAACTGTAACAAGATGGCGTGACATTCTACATTTTCGCCATACAATTGCTCAAAATACTCCCTCCATTGCTTTCTTATACTGTTTTCCTCACAGATAATCTCACCATGTTCCTTCTGATTCTTAGAGCAATTTCCTTGTACTTCTTGTCTCAATCTCTTTACCAACTTCTAGAACAGCTTCTCATTTTCTTAAAAATCATTTTGCATTCTTTCTTCTACTTTTAATCTCTTTGCTCTTTACTCTACTTTACTACTTTCTATAGGCCTACATTCATCTAGACCCTTTTTCTGTTTGAATAAGTCTCACAACCCTTACCTTCTATTTCACTCTTCACAGCAATCATTCGTTTGTATTATTTCTTTTTGCTCACAGCTTTCACATATTCATTCCACCACGCATATCTTTTTAAGTTTCCCACCACCACAAATCCACATACATTTTTCACATGCTCAACTACAGCCTTTTTTATTTTGTTCCAAGAATTTTCTTTATCATTAGCATTTATATCGTAGTTCTGTTCATGCTCTTTTAAAGTTAATTTTTCATCCAGCCTAAAGAGTCTGTTTGCTATTTATTTATCATACCCATATACAGTAGCCCCATGACTTGTTTGGTGCTGACTGTCAGAAGTGACAGCTACTAAACACATGTTTTTGCAGATCATATGGTTTGGCGTAGGGATTTATAATTTGGTCTGGTAACTTTTCAAAGCTGTCATCTGTGAGTTGTCAGTCAGCACCAAAGAAGTCATGGGGCTACTGTATTTTCTTCAAGTATAGGCAACATTTTCTTACAATTCAACTTAGTCTTTAAATGATTGTAAGCTGCTGATACCTAACAGGCAATAATATACAAAGCCTAATAAAAAACTAATACAATAACTTAGTTTTAAATTTTGTGTATTAAGCCAACACTTGTTTGTAAAGTGGCATTATCTTTAAACAGATTTGTGTTAAAGTGAATTGGTTTCATAGCTTAGAGAATATGGCATTGTTACGATAAGTTAAGTCTAAGGAAATTTTGACCCAGATGACTGTGTAGGCCCTATAGAACTTTATAAGTTCTTGTAAATAATTTGTATTGCAGAAATCCTAATTATAATAGGCTAGCTTATACAATTATTATTATTTATTTTTTTACATTCATTACTGTCTACAGCCTGTGGCCTGGGTCACTTTTTTATTCAAGCTATATATTTTCCATTACCTACTTGCTAGGCATGTCGTAGCTTCATATGCCAAATAATCTAACTTAAGACTAGGACTAGGACAGGCACAACATCCAGTCCTCGGCCATTAATTCATCAACGTGAAAGAATAAACCCACATTTCATCAATGAAAATTTTTCGTCCATGCTGGGAATTGAACTTGGGACCCTTAGTTAATTAGACAGACACACTACCGACTGAGCTAAGGTGTCAGATTATAATTATTAAATGGCTGGCCGAAAAAATCAAATGATATTTCCTTTAAAATAAAAAAAGGCCCCAACACTAATAAATTATATATAATAAACATGTTCACAATGAACAAAGATGATTATTTTAAGACTCAGCTTTTTAAAGTTGGTTCAATTTTGACTGGTCGACTTGTTATCTTTCTAGATAATGTATGAAATAAAAAGATATTAAGGTTTATCCTTAGAATAAGTAAAATAATCATAATAATTGGTATTTAATACATTTCACAAACATTCTCATTTTAGTAAATTTGGGGCTTAAGTTTATATAAGGCCTATTTCCTAATCTTATTTTCTAGCTTTGTTTGGATGTCAAGTTATCATATTATAGCCCTATTGTAGGCTATTTAATAGAGTGATTAAAATGATGAAATGTATCAATCCTAATTCAAAGGTATCTTTTAAGGATGCCAATTGGCAACTTGAATAACGATGTCTACAATATACCATCAACTTTAACGAGATTACAGCAGGACGACAACAATACCCAATCTACTGTAGGCCAAGATGCACCTCAAAACATGTTACCTTCAAATGCACCAAGCAATCAAAATCATCTTCATTCATCCGGATTGGACAGGGATGTTTTGGGTCTCGCAGGGAGTGGATATTCTCATTCACTCAGGCGACAGGTACCTAAGAGATCATTCATTACTTGTTTATAAATATGTAAAATTAAAAAAATAAGGTAGACTTCTCACAGTTTCATACAGTGCTGAAGTGGGATGATAATTTTTAGGTAAGTGGGGCTATGAATACTCATAAAGGGGCACACTTAACGATGTTGAAAATGGGATATTTATAAAGTTATAGGCCCTATAATAGTACTGGCAGAGTAATAATAAATATTTATTTATTTTTGCTATACCCTCTGTGAAATATCTGACTTTAGTTTTTATATTTTCCCTTTTAAATTCACTTTTCATTCAACAGAACAAATTATTTAACAAAAAGTGAACTGAATCGAAAGAGTCATTGCTGATATTTACAGTGTCTCTAATTTTTTTTTTTATGGTACAGACATTAGATCCTAAATTATTACTGATATATATTGAAAACAACTCAATAAATTGATAAAATTCTAGGTGCATTCACAAAACCAAACAAATCTACACTGAAATAAACCTTTTAAACATACTATATGCTCAAAATGTAACACTCACAAGTCGGAGATAGCCAGCTTACTGCTCGCCTTCAGCGGCTGTAACGAACAGTTGTGCGAGCATTACCCTTCTAGTACTCGCGGGCCTTCTCTTGGTGCGTTAGGCGGAAAGGTATCAGCTTATCTTGTCAAAAGGAACGGACGCATTCACTTCACGTGCTTGCTATCCTATCCTGTCAATATGCTTTAAAAAATGACAGTTAAAATTTCAATTTTACATCTGTTTTATGTAAAGGGATGTTTTCTCTCCTTTTTAAAAACCTTTTGGGATAGCTGAGCTCATCCTGCCTTGCTAAGTAAACTAGGCCATTGAAAAAACCGGCACACTTTAGATTTTGATAAAATTTAGTGTGATTGTTATTTCTACAAAGTTAGTTAAAAATATAAAATTTCAAAATTTTCTCTTCTTTAGTTTTTGAGTTATAAATTTTTTAAATTTCAAAAAAGGGACATTTTAGGCTTCACCGTCCATCATGTTTTATTTAATTTCTTCAGTTACAAATAAGATAGAGAAATTAAATAAAAATGTTATATAAGGTATTTATTGGGCTTTGAAATGATATATCACATGCTCAGATTAGGTCATTAAAAGTTAGAGGTTATCAACGCAAAATTTTTATTTTTAATTTCTCAAAAAACATATGTTTTAAAGTTTTGAAAAAAAATCACACTTTTTTTCACTCTTATCTTACAGGTATGCATGCCATATTTCAATTTGGGATCTTGATGGTGTCAATTTTGAATTAATTTTTAATTACATTAGGATCACCAAAATAGTACCATCATGGTGTGACTCATGAGGATGTTATTTAAACAGCTTCATTATCTTTCTTGTTCAAACAAGTTGAATCGTTGTTGTTGTTTTTTTGTTTTTTTTCAAGAAAGACATGTCTCTTAGACCAGTTACATTTTTCATGAATGTGCATGTCTGAACCTTCTTCCTTGTATATCATGTCAGTCCCATGTTTGCACTGGGGAGAGAAACACTGATATTGCGTGCTATGTTTATTATATTAATGTGTTTATGTTATACTATTTAAAAATAATTATTCATTTTGGCCTAAAACAATAGTTGGGTATATTTTATTTTAAAATTAATTAGGAGTTTACTGTGTAATATGGAAGAAATAATGAGAAAATTTAATTTTAATATCCACTGTCGTAATCCTTTTAAGAAAGAAGGGCATAAGACTTTAAAAAATGCTAGCCCTTTTTACAGATTGGAGGCACTTGTGATATTCATAGGGAAATGAAAATATGTGATGGTTGTAGAAAATAATTGTCTCAGGAAAAGAATAAAATGGTTCAAGCCGACAGTGAGGAAAATAACATACCAGGTCCTAGTAATGTAGGTGACAATTTTATTACTGTGGGCTTAAGTCTAGAATATTTGAATACGTCTTTATCAAGTCTTGATGAGTCCCCCATTTTAAAGAAACGTTTATTTATGCCAAAGTACTGTAAAAATTAATTGGACAAAATCAAGAAATGCTTATCAGATAAAATTCTAGTGAAAAGCCGTGAAAATGACAGTGATGTAGAGAAGGAAACAGAATCTGAAATATTGGCACAACTAAAAGAAAAATTTCAACACGTAGAAAGTACAAGTGATAAGATTGCAATTTTAAAATTGTTACCAAAGAGCTGGTCATGCAAGAAAATCGAAACCCAGTTTAATGTTAGCAATAGAATGGCAAGGAAAGTAAAAAAAAATGGTAAAGAACAGGGAATTTTATCTTCACCTAATTCAAAGCATGGTAAAGTGTTACATCGATCGGTTATTCTAAAAGTAGAACAATTTTACAATAGTGATGAAATAAACCGTCCAATTCCATGACAAAAAGATTTAATTTCTTTTTTAAAAAAAGTGATAAATATCATGAACATTTGCAAAAAGAGATTAATTTTAGGGAATCTAAAGGAAATTTATGAACTTTTTAAAATATTTCAAAATTTGCAGATCTTCGTCCCAAAAACTGCATCCTAGCTGATGGAAGTGGTACACATTCTTTTTGTGTTTGTATAACACATCAGAATGTAAAGCTAATGATTAATGGAGAATTTTTTTAAAACACAGTATTAGACGAGGTACTTCAATAGATGACTACAAATCATGTCTAACTAAAATAATGTGTGATGTACCACAGCCAAAATGTTAACCTCAATCAATGTACCTTTTGCCCTGGAACAGACTATTTGAAATAACAGTTGAGTGAAAAAATGTAAGAGGAAATGATTGAGCAAATAACCTATAAACAATGGGTATCTGTTGACACGTGTAGTTTAGAGACATTCCCAAAAGGCACAGAAGATTGTTTAGGTGTATTTCTTAAACAACTTGTCATTTAAAAAAAAGTTCATTTATAGCTAAAAAAAAACAATCAGCCCATCTTTCTTATTTGAAAGAGGATATAAAAGAGAATAAAGCTGTTATAGCTTTTGATTTTGCAGAAAATTATTCTTTTGTACTCTAATATGAAGCTCAATCATATCATTGGAATAGTGATCACGTTACACTGTTTCCTGTTGCAGTCTACTTCAAAGATTCTGAAGAACTAAAGTTTAAAAGTTTTGTATTTATTTAAGAGAATCTGAAGCATGACACAATAGCATTGCATTTATTTCATAAAAAGATCATTGCATATCTACGTTCAGACGTCATTCCATCTTTGGCAAAGGTTTATTACTTCTCTGATGGCTCTGCTGCCCAATTCAAAAACAGGAAAAAACTTTTCTAATCCATACCATTAAAATCAAGATTTTGGATTAAGTGCAGAGGGGCATTTCTACACAACAGCTCATGATAAAGGAGTCTGTGATGGTCTAGGAGGTACTGTAAAGAGACTTGCAGCTAAAGCAAGTCTCCAACCACCCGATGAAGATCAAATCATGACACCACTTCATTTATTTACTTGGAGCCAATCAAGCATACATCCATTCATTTCTTTTATTGTACAAATGAAGAACATTGTGATGAGTATAAGTTACTTGAGAAATGTTTCCTTGAGACAAAATCTATTCCTGAAACACAAAAATTACATTGTTTTATGCCTGTATCAATAAACTCTGTAGAAGCAAAAGTGTATTCAGTTTGTGACCAAACACTTAAACTATTTAACTGGTGATGGAAGTGCACAGCGATTGGCGATAGAGGCAATAACAGGATTTGTTACATGTGATTACGATAACCAATGGGGGGCTGTGTCATGTTTTAACTGTAAATTTTCAAAGTGAAGAAGTAATGTTAACATTCCTCCACCTGGCGGCCAGACCGGCACCATCTTTTTTCTTCCCACCAAGACAAGACACACTCTTTGTTTCTGTCAAACAAATTTTAATAAAAGTCGAACCAACAACAGCAACTGTCCGGACATACACACTGACTAAAGAAAAAATAGTATTTGCAAATAATGCTTCAAAGAAAAATATTCATTCAAAGTGACTTTTACACAAGAACATAAAACATAAGCTTTAAAAAAAATTGTTTTATATTTGTATTATCTTGTTTGTGGTATGTATTTAATTGTGTTATTTGTTACCATCTTAAATACCAAAGGCCTATTTAAGACAAAACATATAAATGCTTTGTAGGTTTTAGTGAGTTTTTATTACTACTTTTTTTTAAATACTTTATTGAAATCTATGTAGGCTACTAAACACAAGTTCATTTTTGTGAATTAACAAATTATATAAGCCTATTTTAATTTATTGTTAATGCGAGTGTCTATCATGGTCTTATTTTGGTGACCCTAATATTATTAAATATTAATTTAAATGTGATCCCGTTGAGATTCAGTGTTGAAATTCGACATGCATACCTTTGAGATATAAATGAAAAATTGTGATTTTTTTCAAAGATATAAAACATGTATTTTGAGAAATTAAAAATAAAAATTTTGAGTTAGTGACCTTGAACTTTCAAAATGCCCTAATGTGTGCATATGAACTATCATTTTAAAGCCCAATAAAAACCCTACAAAATAGTTTCAATTCCATTTCTCTATCTTATTTCTAGTTAAAGAAATTGAATAAAATATAATGGATGGTGAAGCTTAAAACACTCATTTTTGAAATTTCGAACATTTTTACCTCAAAAACTAGATAGGATTTTTTTTTTTTTTTTGAAAT
>CABEEJ010000582.1:176934-196598 GCA_901482245.1 Timema douglasi
TTTTTTTGAAGGGGGAAAAAAACCCGTTTTTGAGAAAATGGCCGCCAAAATATTGATTTTAACGATTTTTTTATATCCTTTTTTTAAAACACCCAATTAAAATCTCATATGAAAGAGCTATTCAAGAACTTTTCAAAAACACTTGAATCACTTCTTTAGGTGCCCAGGTTACTGAAATATTCAATGTTAAAGTTAACAAGATGGTGACAAAATTGGTCGAAATCGCAAATTTTGCACCTCTATAACTTCATAAATAAAAACGATATGGACATGAAATTTTGCATAGGCATATATCTCGAGTGGTTCTTTCACTATACCAAATTTTAACAAAATTAAAAAATGTGAGGTTGAGGACCTTGTTGAATTGACATGGAATGACCCAAAAGTGGATAAAATTTGGATCTTTTGACATGGAATGGTCTCGTATTGTTTTGGTATCATGGAATTTTTAAGTCAAATTTTCTTAAAGCTAAAATAAAAATATTCCTAGTTGAGTAACAAACTTAAAATGGAAGAAATGTTTAATATGTCTATAGCTTGTAATCAAATCCTTTGTTCACATGTTCACTATGCTGCCTTGAAGTCTGATGGATACTGTCAAAGCTCTTCAAATTATTTTTAGATTTATTTGCACCCATTGCAATTTCCTTACTTTGTGGGATAAACTGATTTTTTTTTTACATACATAAATACATATATAGGCCTATCTAATCAGCCACAGTGTCATATAGCTAAAAAAAATAACTTTGTACTTAATCCATCCTCACTCTTTTTATCCACACTTCCCTATCCTTGTAAACTCTCTTCGCGTCAACAACATCCTTAAACCAAGCTATACATGCTCTTTTATTCTTAAAAATTTTAAGGTTTGTCTTTTTCACACATTTGTCTACAACATTTAACCACTTCTTACATAGTCTACCCCTTCCTCTTGGTCCACACACTCTACCTTCATATATTTACTTCGTCACTCGATCTACACCTCGTACCATCAACATGCCCAAACCAACGTAAGACACTTCTTTCACATGGACCTGTTGGATTCCCTTTCAAACTGCACTCCTTCAGCACCCATTCATTACTGTCTGTCCATATGAATTAAACATATTATATTAGTAATAGTTATGTTCCTGTATGCTATAGGGAGTAACTCAGTTGACTAGCTCATCACAGTCCTGTGTCTCTTCTTCGGGTCACAACCCAAACAGTCCAGTGTACAACTGGCAGGCAACCAAAACAACTGTGAAAGAGCGTTTTGCGTTCTTATTTAACAATGAAATACTCTGTGACGTCCACTTTATTGTGGGCCGAGATGTGCAGCAGCAGAGAATCCCTGCACACAAGTTTGTACTGTCAGTAGGAAGTGCTGTGTTTGATGCCATGTTTAATGGCACACTGGCCACGAAAGCAGAAGAGATTGAACTGCCAGATGTGGAGCCAGCAGCCTTCCTTGCACTCCTCAGGTGAGTTGCTGGGTTAGATCTTAGATAGGCATTCCAAGATTGTTTCAATTTTATTATTTTATCACAAACATAACAGGTTTGGGTTAGTGGGTGACTTCAGGGATTGAAAAATGTGCCCTTTTGAATATCTGTAAAGCATTAGAATTTAGAACAGATGAGTCGGAAATTGGAAAAATCTCTGTGCTTCGTATCTATGGACTTTAAATCTTAACATAAATATTTCCACTGGTTTCACACCCTCATAATATCATCATCACCTAATCTCATCAGGACGTGGAAAGAGCCTCCATGGCAAGGATGTGTAATTAGTACATTTGGGCAACTGTACTTTACTACCGGCTAATCTTCCAACAAATAGGGCTACAAATGATGTATCCCAGACACGCATTAATTTAATAACATAAATAGGGGTAAGGTGTTGGACTTCTGAGCTGGGGGCCAGGGTTCAATCCTCGGTCCCGGCACAGATTTATCTGATTACCAAACCCTTCCTTCACCTCTGACAAGGTGTGTATTAATCACAACTTGTGGATGTGTGGAATGTCAGGCCTCCACCGTGGTTCGGACTCCACGTTAAACTGTAGGTCCTCCATTTCATCTCACAATCACCCTACCATTACACATTAGCGTAAGTGCGTATAACTCGAATGGGTAATAAGACGTGGGCCTAATAATAATAATAATAATAACATAAATATTGACCTGCCACTAAAGCATACTTAAAAAGATGATGATTGTTTGTCAGGTTTCTATATTCTGACGAAGTGCACATCGGTCCTGAGACTGTGATGACCACGCTGTACACTGCTAAGAAGTATGCAGTGCCTGCGCTGGAGAAGCATTGCGTTGATTTCCTCAAGTCAAACCTAGGTAGTGATAACGCTTTCATGCTTCTGACCCAAGCACGGCTCTTTGATGAGCCTCAGCTTGCAGCTCTTTGTTTGGAGATGATTGACAAGAACACAGCAGAAGCACTCTCCGCAGATGGTTTTACGGATATAGACCTCGACACACTTAATGCTGTTTTGGAGAGAGACACACTAAGGATCAGAGAAGCAAAACTATTCCAAGCCGTTGTCAGGTACTTTTCTTACGTTTGATCTGTTGGAAACGTAGTTGAAACTCCCCTACACCATATGATCTGCAGTGACCTATAAATTTGGGCAGTCAAAATGTTGACAGCAACATGTTTGTATTATATTATCTCTGTGGTGCAGTTCAGCATAGAAACATGGAATGTAAGGACGATGAGAAGGGCTAGGAAACTGGAAAATTTGTAAATGAAAATGTGTGGTGTGAACATTACAGGTTTAAGTCTGGTGAAAAGATCCAGATGAAATAGTGTCTGGAAATTACACAATGCTCTATTTAGGTGGAAAGAGTGGTGGAGATATATATATATATATATACATACACACACACACACACACACACACATACATACAGTGTCAGAAAAAAGTTTAAGACCACCCATTGAAAACATAATTTTTCCACATTCAATATTTCTATTTACTCAGAATATTACAAAAAATAATTGGGGTTGCAGTATAATGTTAAGTAATCAATAGGACTTGGAAAATTTAAAAAAAATTAAAAGTTTACATTCCCGTGTTTAGTAGTGAATAGGACCCCCTCTAGCCTTGTAGCATGCTTGGATCCTGTCAAGCATGGAGTGGATCAGCTTCCTACATTCTTCATGCGTCACTTTTTTTTTGCACTGCCAGTCTCAGTTCTGATCCGTTTTTGGGCTTCTGCTTTGCCAATCGATGTGCCATGGTGTTCCATAAATTTTCAATTGGGTTGAGGTCTGGACTATGTGGTGGCTAGGGAAGCAGTTCAATGGCCTGGGTATCAAACCATGTCCTTGTTTCCATGGACCGGTGGCATGGGGCGTTGTCCTGCTGGTAGATGTAATGTTCCTCAAGGAGCGTATGTATTGAAGAAATCATAGTTGCTCGCATAGGTTCACAATATTTGTCACTGTTCATAGCACCATTCACAACCTTACAGTCTCCAGGCCCCTCTGAAGTGATGCAACCCCAGATCATGATTGCATCAGCACCTTGTTGGATTGCAGGGGCAACACAAGCCGGCAGAACTTTTTCTGTTCTTGTCCTGCAAACCCTAACCTTACGTTGAGGAAATAGTTCAAAGCGGCACTCATCTGAAAAAATTACTTTCTTCCAAGCTTCTTTAAGCCACCCTAAGGTTCCTTGTAAAACTGAAATCATTTTTTGTGTTTATCATTTAACAGAGGTTTTCGGATTGCAAAATAGGAACCTAGGCTTTCTTCATCTAAACGGTTGCACACAATTCGCTCAGTTATGTTAATGTTATCACAGGAAGACTTCAGTTCCCTGAGAAGATCACTGTAGCTTGCATTTCTATTTTTCTTTTACAAAGCTGCAGCAGCCTACGGTCTTGTCTTAGAGATGTTTTCCTCGAACAACCTGCTCTAAGCTGGTTGGTGATGGTTCCAAACTCATCATATTGCTTGATTGTTTGTTGCACATATGTTTTAGACACTCCAACAATATCAACATTTTGTCTTTGTGACATTCCAACCTTCATTAAACCAATGATTTGCCTCTTAATTTGGTCTGATACTGATTTTTTTCCCCCATCTTGACTCACAAACACACAATGTATATAATAACCTCAAAATGATCACATTAAATCAGGTGATTGGAGGGAACTGACGAAACACAACCCACTTCCGTAGAGAAAAGAAATAACATATGTAGCTAATAAAAATCTTAAAAAGTCATAATTTAACTTAAAAGTTAAAGTACTAATTTGGTAAAAAAAAAAAAGTTTTTAATGTTTAAGTTTTGTATCAAAACTTTTTGGAGACCAAAAACCATAATTCTATGTCCACCCATTTTTTAACTATATTTTTTTATTTAAAAAAATGTACATTTGTTGGTTGTGCGCCTTCATTATAAAAAAAAGTCTTATCTTATGAACCGTTTGAGCTACAGTAATTTTACTCTCACCAAAACCTTTCATTTTTAATGTATATCATTATAAAATTAATAGAGTTAATAAAGAAAAATTTTTACGACCAGTAAACAAATTAGTTAGTAATTTTAGTATTGTAAGTGTGGTCTTAAACCTTTTTTCCGACGCGTCCATCCAAATCATAGCCTTGAAAAGTTATTATTTGTACTCACACGACAATTTTATCTTGCCATAGTAGTTTCAAGAAAAATATGCTTTCGGTTTAGGTAATAGCAGTCATTGTTTTTGAAATGGTATGCAGTGTCGCATGGGTTTCAGCACCTTGCAGTGTGATACTAAACCTTCCCACCCCTTCAGGTATTATCGTCAGCAGCCCTCCATATTCCTGCGTCTTAAGGCGCATATTTATACTAATTTAATTTAGGTGTTTAAGTCAATAAATGTTTCATGATCAACTCTTGATCAAAAAAGCGAATTGAAATAATTAGGCTATTTCCTAAATTATATATATAACAAATAGAAACCAATAAAAATCAGGCTTTCAAAAGGCAACTAAATTTCATAGTAGTATACCAAAATAAGGCTGGACTTTCAGCTGTGGTGTGGAAAAATCTTTGTACTGTTTCCCATGAACTTGTGAGGACAATGAACATACATGTGTGTATTTACACACATTAATGATTAGTAACACAGCTGCAGAGTTTATACAGTAGCCCCATGGCTTCTTTGGTGCTGACTGACAGCTCACAGCTCACTTCTGACAGTCAACATTTAGGTATATACCTAAATTTATGACTGTCAGAAGTGACAGCTGCTAAACACATGTTTTTACAGATCATATGGTTTGGCGTAAGGATACATAATTTGGTCTGGTAACTTTTCAAAGCTTTTAGCCGTCAGCTAGGAGCTGTCAGTCAGCACCAAAGAAGCCATGTGGCTACTGTACAACATATTCACATTCTTTGGAGTGAATTTGCGAATTTTTTTTGAGCTTAATTAAATGAATTTTTAACACATATTTCTGAAATGTATATCTTCTTTTAAATATATTATCTAAATAATAATTAAAGAACCAAATTGGCTGCACCCTCCAGCAAGTCGCCACTGACATCTTTAATAAATGTTAATGTTCTGTCCAGATGGTCTGAGGCAGAGTGCTCCCGTCAACAACTGACAGTATCCCCAGAGAACCAACGCACATTATTGGGGAGAGCACTGTCCTTGGTTCGTTTCCCTCTCATGTCTGTGGAAGAGTTTGCGGTAGGAGCAGCCCAGTCAAGACTGTTGAGTGACCGTGAGGTGGTTTCTCTATTCCTCTACTTCACCGTCAACCCCAAGCCTTCTGTGGGCTTCCTGGAGGTATTGATTGCTGACATCTTGCCTTAGTTCAGTTATTCCTCACCCATTCTAGTGTCGCTGCCCAACTCATGTCTAACACATTGGCTACAGGTAGAATAAGCTTGATCAAAGTCATTAAAAAAAATATTTAACATTAGGAAAAACAAGGGATTTAATTATAGATAAGGAAAAATCAAGGAATTTAAATATTTGTTTCTTGCATGTTAATAATACACATTGCCTATATGAGATGCTCGAGGCAAAAACATGATAAACCTCATTTTATGAAAAAATGTGCTAACGGTGATTTATGAAAGCTTACCCAGTTAACTTCAAGTTATTTTCATAGTTAGTCAAGACTTTGAAGATAGCCCATATTGATGAGAATATATATATGTATATTTTTTAAAGCTAAATTTTAGGATTTTATAGGCATTTAAAGAATTAATACATCCCATATAAATATATTAGGGTTATCATGTTTTTGTGTCGAATTCCCTCATCTATGGTACAGCAACACCTCGCTCTTTCAACAAGTTAGGAATCAAAGCCCTGACGAAAGTCAAAGCATACCCTTTATTTAACTTAACAAATTCACCATTGCTGCCAACAAAATGTATGCAACTATATAACACTTGTGAATGGTTGAAACACCTAAGCACAATATTAACACTGTCACTATACTGCTATCACAAATATAAGAGATTCAATGCAGACAATTTAAAAAACAGTGCACACTGAACAACTTCTATTCAAAGACTGAACAATGAAAGAAACAAGATCGCACGCAGTGGTGACAAAATACAACAAAAAAGTGAAGCAAGCGTCAAAATTTGGAAACATGGCTATAATTGAAACCTGACAAAAGAGTGAAGCGGCAAAAGTCGAGGTATCGCTGTATTTTGCTAACATGAGATGGTTGGATAGTGTCTGTTTTCCAGTATTAAATGATTTAGTTAGTGTGTATAACACTGTGTAAATGCATTATGAAAGATAAATTTATTAAAATGTTGGAATGTAGTAGCTGCTAACATTTTTTTTTAATATGTGTTCATTGTAGTAAACGGGAAAATGAAAAAAGACTAAAGCTGGGAAAGTATGTAAAAGTCTTAAAATTATGTAACATAAATTTAGCCACTTTGTAAAAATTAGTACCATACAGTTAAAGAAAATGAGAACTAATTAATATCCACAGTGGTCTAGCATGTCACGCTCTTGTTACACTGGATTACCGATGATGAATAGATCAGGATTCGAATCTCATTGCAGTGTATTAAATGTGGTATTTTCTTGGATAGTTTTCCACATTTCCCTCTACACTAATGTGGGTAAATTTCCTCTAAATTATATCTTTCTCATCATAATTAATGTATATGTGAAACTTGAAGGGTGGTTAAGGAGTGGTTGATAAAAAAACATTATTTGTATTATTTCTATAATAAACAGCTGTTACAGTTATGAGTTTGAAAGTGTCGGTACCAGTACCTTATTCTTTCACTAACTTGTAACTGTTTAAATTTGTTGGACCAGGTCCCTCGATGTTGTATGACTGGCAAAGAGCAAACAGTAAACAGGTTTCAGCAGATTGAGAGCCGGTGGGGTTATAGCGGTACTAGCGACCGGATCAGGTGGGTTTTTTCATTTAATATACGTTCAGTAGATAGAAGTATATTCTGTTTACTCTGAAAGGTATTAGATTTACATATGTTAGAGAAAGATCACCGCAGCTCAAGTGAACCAAACAAACAAGATAACACAATTAAACAAACATCAGTCAGCAAATAAAATTACAATTGATGAAGTCGCGGATGTGAGTCCCAAACTTATAACGGGCATGACTCGAATATCTCTTGTCTGTTAAAGATATGCGCTGTGCATGCATATGCTTAAAGATGGTTTCACTAAACAACCACAACTCATCATAAAAGAATACCAACATTCTAACACTTCCCCTCAAGTTAGTTGTCAAAAGAAAGTCACTATTGTGAATCACCCAGTCTGGCTGATCCCATGCATTGCATGTGTTTAACCTTGGGCACTCCTTTAGTAAAGAAGTCTGCAACTTGATCTTCCTTTGAGATGTGAAGCAGACGAAGTTCCTTGTGTTTGAGTACTTCCCTCACAAAGTGATTACGGATATTGATGTGCTTGCTCCTTGCATGGAACATCACATTCTCTGCCAACTTCAATGAGCTTCTATTGTCCCAGAAAATAACCATCTTGCTCGAGTTGCCAAAACCTATCTTGACGAGGAATTGTTGCAAATATACAACTTCCTTAATGCTTCTGACAGTGCTTTGTATTCTGCCTCTGTCATCGACAAGACAACAGTTTGCTGTTATTTTTATTCCCAGGATACCAGTCCACCATGTAGCATGAAAATATGCCCGGTGTAAGACCTCCTGTCTTCGGGAAAACTTCCCTAGTCTTCAACTACAAATCCTTTGACTGGTCCTGGGTCTGTGTCATAGGGCGGCCTTCCAGTGATCGGTACCATAGCAGTTGTTGAACTGCCCCAGATGGCTTACATCACTCTTGTCCGCCATTTTCTGTAGCGTTAACCTCTTCAAAAGGGTTGCCTTTTTCGCCGGGCCTTTGGATTAATATATCTCTTCCTATTTCCGCCACATTTCACGCAATGTCTCACAAGTTTTTACTTGCTTGAGTTCACTCGAGGATATAGACAAAATTATGTCTGACCGCACCTTCATATCATTGCGCACCCATTCTCACACGTTGGCTTCGTTGGCACGATTATTTGTCAACTCGGGTTTTAACGCACCACTGTTCACAAACTCCCATAAAAAGTCACAGGTGTGTGCATCCCAAACTTATAACGGGCAATGACTCATCTGTATACTTTCTGGTAAAGATACACACTGTGCATGCACACGCTTAAAGATGGCTTCATTAAACAACCGCAACTCGTTATAAGAGAATTCCAACATTCCAACAAATCAATTAGAGTATGGGCTTATCTTACTAGCTGCACCATGGTGTGGTGTAACCTAAAGTATAATTTTGGTAGGAAGAACAGTAGAAGTTAGTTACGAAAGTTACTAAAACAATTTTAATATATTAATACATCATGTCATTTGAGCTGCAGCTGTCACCTTTGATATATATTATCAATTCCTATATAATAACATGAATAATATAGTAAAATGTTATCAATGTTGGTCAAAAATAAATATCTTTGAATTTTCTCTACTGTTCTTCCAACCAAAATCAGTGGTTATCTAGATAGGCTTGCTACCTTTCAGGGTAATCGAGTGTACATGGTTATTAGGTCCCCTACTTTTTTTTATAAATAAGTTGATAGGTGCCTGAAAAAAGTTAATTCTAAATAGAATAGCATAATTCATTGTAAACTATTAGTGGTAGTTCGTAAACCACATAACGTTGTTTGGTGAGAAATGATGGGGGGGTAGGGGGGATCTCTAATCTCTACATGGTGTTATATGAGGGAAGGGTGGGTTCATCACTGTGTTACAAAACACAGATATTATACTTATATTTTAATGTTGAAAAAATATTGTTAATTTGTTAACTATTAGTAAACATACTTATAGATAACTTCTGATTTTGAGTTTGATTGAATCTGAGTCCTTTTAGTGTCACAAAAGCTTCTCTATGAAATAACTAAATTCAATATTGATGTGAAAATCTGCGTAACACAGGTTGAAGGGGAGAGGGGTCAGGCTAAATGTTTACTTGGTGTTACATTGGAGGATGGGGGGGGGGCTTTAAAAAAAAGTGTTACGTGGTTTATGGATGGTCCCCCAGTGTTAAATCTACACTTTGTGTAATTTTGCAAAGACCACTCATATATTTGTTCGGCAGAGAGGTTAAATGCTATGGCCGTCTTGAAATTCGAATTTTTAAGGAAATGTTCCCAGTTCCACCAAGAAAATTAAGCAAAACTTGTTCTAAAACTCAAAAACGATAATAATATTTTTTATTTCTTGAGGTGATATCAGTTCACTTTTATTTATATAAAATATAAGTGTAATATAATCGCTAGACTTCGAATAGCTGCCGAAGCCAAACATAGGTCCGAATCGAATACGAATTACACCAAGATTCCATACTGCTTCGAATTTTATGGGGGCTGTCCATAAACTACGTCACATAATTTTATTTACCCCCCCTCCCCCCGGCCCCTTCTTATTTAAATAGTATGCAACCCGTTTATTGAAACATGTTTGTATGTTTTTTCCAAGCTCAACAATCGAATTCGATGAGTTGATCATTGTTTAAATGTGCACAAGTCAGGTTTATTAACACAGAATACAGCCCAATATGTTTAGTTGTATTGTGACATCACACTTGGTCACGCTGAGCACTACCCACCACCCCCTCCCCCTTTTCATCCTGATATGTGTACATCATTCATAGACAGCCCCTTGGTATATTATAGAGGAGATTAAAAAGCCAAAATAAATATGGTTTGTTTGAATTTTGGTTATGTATTTTGTGTGTATGGACAGCTGTAATAAATAACCTATACATACCAAAACATAAAATTGTATAATGATTATATGATACAAATGTTATTTTTGTACAGATGTATATATTGTACTGAGAACTTTACAAATTTTCAGGTTCATAGTGGATCGTCGAATTTTTGTGGTGGGTTTTGGTTTGTATGGCTCTATTCATGGCCCAACAGAATACGAGGTGACCTTGCAAGTTATTCATACTGCGACAGGAAAAGTATGTGGCAGTAACAACACAGGTTTTAGCTGTGATGGTTCCAACTTTACATTCAGAGTGATGTTTAAAGAACCGGTGGAAATCATGCCAAATACAAGCTACACAGCTTCCACGACGTTGAAGGTTAGTCAATATGCATTAAAATAGGGGTGTGCGAAGCTTCAAAATTTGGACTTGGCTTTGAAATAAATTACAGCTTTGCCAATAAAAGTATTGACAGTTAAAATACTTCATTATGTTCAATTTAAATCATTCTCCGCTGTTGCTAATTTGTAATAATATGATTAAAGATGAGGTGGCCCAATGGCTAAATAATTTTATAATAATGGGAATTGATAAAACTAAAGGAAAAGTGAAAATAAACTAATAAGAGGAAATTTGATTAAAAAAGCCCACCTAGGAAAAGAGAAAAAATGTGTGAAAAATCCTTAGCACAAAGGTGACATCTTCTTGCTTTCTTTTGTCTTATTAGTAGACGTGGTCACTCACACATTTTAACACAAAGAGAATAATATTTCGGCATCTCTAGAAGACATAAGATAGGAAGAAGATGTAACCTTTGTGCATTGGATTCTCCCCACTTTTCCCTCTTTCTCAAGGTGGGCCTTCTTAATCAAATTTACTCTTATTGGTCTATTTTCCCTTTTTATTTAGTTTTATCAATTTTCATTATTATAAAATGATAATAATATGAAAATTTTGAAATAAATGAATTGCATGTTGTGATAATAATTTGATTTATCAAACTATAGAAAACAAAATTGTGCCATAAAACCTTTTCTACATGTTGTTAGTGTATAAGGCGATAACATTAAGCATAATATAATAGTTTTTCAAACATAAAAACATGAACAAAGGATTGATAAAATTTTGTCCAATATCTTAACTCGGTTGGTAGCGTGCCTGTCTACTGAGTTAAGGGTCCTAGGTTCGATTCCCGGCATGGCCGAAAATATCTATCATTGGTGAAATGTGGTTTTCCCTTTTCACGGTGATGAATTAATGTCCGGGGGGCTGTTGTTGTGTCTGTTCTAGATTTAAGTTAGTTTGTAAGTTGTGTGCTTATATATTCAGTCGGTTTGGAAAGTCCATGTTAAATACCTCAAATAAATGAAATGATAATATTTTACAATATTCTTAATGTTATTTCATAGGTATTGACACCGTCTATCAAATTAACAACTGCAAGTCAGTCATATGACTTTGTGTATGAATATATTAAAGTAGTGTTGGTAGCTTTTGTAACTGTCCAATATGGTTCTACCTAACAGGATACTACTATAGCTCAGACCTAAATGTGTGGTTTGTTTCTATTTATTGATAGCCAGTTGCCAAGTCTCGCTAAAAGCAGAAACAAGATTTTATGCACGAGCAACACTTCTGATTGGTGAAAGGAGGCATATAATCTAGGCTCTTACTCCTCAAGTTTAGTCAAAATAAGATCTCATTTCCGTTTAGTTGGGGGTTTTTGATTTTAGTAAAGTTTGTTTCTGATTAAATTGTCATCTTTATTTAAATAAAGGAACAGAGAAAATGTAGTCTCTTAAATAATCTACTGTTGCATATAATATTTGGAAATGTTACACGTTATTGGGTAAACAAATAAAGGTGTAAATCTCATCTGGTCTGCTATATTGGTGAAAGGGAGGTAAGAGTTTGGATCTTGATCAGATAAAAAAAAACTCCATGGTGTGAACCCGAAAATTAGCTATATCGACTGAGCGGCTGCTGTTGTTAGCGATGATAGACCTTTGCGGATAGGTGTCATGTGGTCAGCACAACAAATTCTCTGCCCTTAACCTCAATTTTCTAAATCAGAGCTGCTACTTATTTATTCATTTAGCTCTTAATTTGTCCTCATGAGGCTGATTTTAACCCCAGTTTCATAGATAAATTTTGGAAACGCTAGGGATTGAACCCAGGACCTCTGGATCTGTAGCCAGGAACTACTAGACCACAGAGGCGGTCCCTGATTAAATATACAGAGGTATATTATAAATGGTTTTTCCACACAAATGATGGTACATTTTCTTTAAAATCCCATATTTCTCTTCTTACCCTAATAATTGCTTATGGCACTAGCCTGGACAGGTCATTTGGGTAGCACAACAAAATAAACTTTATTGAATTTAATATTGTGATTATTTTTTTCAGGGGCCAGATTCTCACTATGGCACAAAAGGTTTAAGGAAAGTTACTTTAGATTGCCCCAGTGGTGGTAAAGTTATGTTCCAGTTTTCATACGCTGCTGGCAATAACAACGGAACTTCTGTCGAAGATGGTCAAATCCCAGAGATTATCTTTTACACTTAATCACCTCAAATGTTCCTTTGTCATAACGATTGGTTAGTTTTAAAATATGGTTTATTATTATTACTCAAAGAAGTGCCATATATGTAAGGCTGGACTGATAAGAGTTTTTAACTATTGTTTCAGTGTCGTTAGAGTTAATCTGGTTTGGGATAGTAAACCATTTTTAAGCAACCGTACTAAACTTAGCAATACTTTTTCTGTATTAAAACTCTTAATTTTCTATGGGTTCACTAGAAAATGTAATTGGACAACAACAAAAATCCCAATTCGCAGCAATGCGGTTGATAGATAAGGATGCAATCATTGGTAAAATGACTAAAACTAACTTTTCAAAATAATTTAGTTGAAAATGTCGAAGAAACACGATGAAATATAATAGCTATATGTGTGATTTTATCGCTATTGTATTTTCAACAGATTTTGAAACCAACATCTTTAACCGACATACCTCTATCCTTAGCTATTTTAGATTGCACTTGAGTTCATTAAATACTAAGTAAACCTCCCCAAGTAAAATTGTGTATTTGTTCTCTAGAGCATATAGTATTAATATATTTTCTTGATAAATAATTATTTTTATTTTTCCAAGCTAAGATTTATCAGATATATTTAAATCTAATTAATTTTATCTTGAAAGTATTTTTCTTTCTGTTACTTTGCAACATCCTACAAGTATTAGCTTAGCCTAAAAAAAAAGTTTCCCCCGCCGAAAGATAACTTATAACAAAAATTAATAAATTATGTTGAATTGTATCTCATTGTTTACACATTTTCATACTTGAACTATTACATTACTACACAAGTCTATAGTAAGATTCTGGTTGGTCTTAACAAAATACAAACTCTTTTTTGTTCAACATTGATAACTTTGACTTTTTTAGAATTGGTGCATAGGTATTGATATTTATGAAAAGTTAAAGCACCAGATCACATGATTTAGAGGTTATCCATAAACCACATAACACTTCTTTTTTTTTACCCTTCTCCCTCCCCAGGTAAACATTTTGCCTTACCCCCCTCCAAGCTGTGTTACAGTAGCTCCATGGCTTCTTTGGTGCCGACTGACAGCTGACGGCTTTGAAAAGTTACCAGACCAAATCATGTATCCATATGCTGAACCAAATGATCTGAAAAAACATGTGTTTAGCAGCTGTCACTTCTGACAGTCAAAATTTAGGTATATACCTAAATGTTGACTGTCAGAAGTCACGCACCAAAGAAGCCATGGGACTACTGTACATAGCTTTCCACATCAATAGTGAATGTCATTATTTCATAGGGAAGCTTTTGTGACACTAAAAGAGGGACTCAGATCTAATACAACTCAGAATCCATTTTAAAACTTGAATATATATTACTTCAAAGAATTTTATAACAGTACTTTATTAATTTTTTTATTTATGAACAAAAATATTATTTTTTAAATGAGACTTTAATTAGAAAATGTGTGTTATAATATAATACTGTGATGTACCCACCTTCCCCCTCTCAACAGCATCATGATCCCTTAAATATAATAATTATTTGAAAATTGTTTTAGTAACTTTAACTGTCAATAAAGCTCCTTCTTATCGAAATCAGACTATATATTTTCCATTGACTTCATTGAGGACCTTTCCCTTAAAGTGTTTTATTAAATATAATTCTTAACAATCTAAGCAGCCATTAGTGTCATACAATTAGAACCTAAAATTAAGAAGAGGCAGGAAAGCTTTGACCTTGTGAGGGCAAGGACAAAATATGCCGGAGTGGTCAGAGCTTTATCTAATTAATTGTTGTTGATGCAATAAAGATATACTCAAACAGGGTGTCCACAGTAATTTACTTTTAAAATTACCCGACTTTTTTCAGGTTTTCCAGAAATAAAATAAATTTTTGCTTCTCTCAAAATTCAAAATGGAGTAATCCATTGTTTGTGTTATTTGTACTCTCTTCTTTGTGTTTGATAAAGGCAACAATGCCGAAATATTATTTTATTTGTGTTAAAATGTGTGTGTGACCACTTCTACTATAGAAGACAGAAGAAAGGAAGAAGATGTCATCTTTGTGCATTGGATTCTTCTCACATTTTTCCTTTTTTTTAGTTTTATCAATTTCCTTTATTATAAAGTTTTCAAACTAAAAAAATTTGTATATTCTTAGTGAGGATTGAGTCTAATCATATTAAATCAAAAGTATCGAAGTTGCCTTTCGATTCTTGTTCATTACTCCCACAAGCAAACGTAATTAAATACTTGTGTGGCTATTATCCAGAGACTGTGATTGTGATGTCTCGTTCCAGATAAATCTAAACATTAGAGTTTGTACACATGTGCAATTAATTTATATGACTTTGGTTAAGGCGAAGAAAGTAATTAAAGTAGCCAAATGTGTCCAAGGTTAATTACTAGTTTACTTGACTTCAATTGCAGTTTATAATATTGAATAGGAGTTAACCAAATATAATATTGAAGTTTCTCTTGTTTTGATTTACTGTAGATCAAGGGTCAACAACTTGTTGAGAGTCGATCTTTGAGTCTTCTTAACTCACAATTGTATCAAGAACTATCAAATACAATTTAAGTGTGATCAAAATAGTCTTAGTTGGTGATATTATATGAGAACCAAATATTTTATTCTAGAGAAGTGGGAAACACAAGCATTTGAGGAAATAGGATGAAGAAAAGATGGTTGATCGCGGGACCGTTGATAAGTCTTTAAGTTGATCAGAGGGACAAAAAGGTTGCCGATCCCTGCTGTAAATAGTGCCTAACGTTTCCCCGGTCTGTGGCCACCCTGTCATAGGAAGCTCCTCCCTACAGGAAACAATGTTATATTCATAGGAGTGATCTGGCGGTCTAGGGGTAAGGTGTCAGACTTCGGGGTCCAATCCTCGGTCCCGGCATAGATTTATTTGATTACCAAACCCTTCCTTCACCTCTGACAAGACATCTTGTGAATGTGGGGAATGCCAGGCCTCCACCATGGTTCGGATTCCACGTTAAACTGTAGGTCCTTCATTTCATCTCACAATAACCCTACCATTACACATTAGCATAAGTGCGTATAACCCGAACGGGTAGTAAGACGTGGTGATAATAATAATATATTCATAAGTTACTTCTTATTTAGAACCCTGCCAACAAGAACCTGCGGACATTTATCTATAAATCATTTTTGAGATGGTAAGAATTAGTCTGTCTGAAAAACTAAATGTTATCCTGAGAAAATGTATTGTCAAATTTTGCTCTCAATTCATCAACTGTTTTCAGCATGTAGCCAAGTCAGTTTAGTAAAATGCCTCCAGCCTTTCATCAATCTTCTTCTCTCACTTGCACACTTTCTATTATCTGCTATTCCGATCCTCATTACTAGGGGGCTGATTTACAAGCACTAAAAATCTCAAAAATAGGCACATAAATAGACATTATAAAGTAAAAAAAGGTAATGAAAAATTGCACCAAAACTCTCAACATTTATATTATTAATTCTTAAAATTTAGCATACACTTTCTATAAACACAAATTAATAACCATTAGAGTTCATTACCAAATACTTTTCAAGATTTTCAGATGTAAATTTTGTTCTGTTGTCTGACAAAATGTTTTTATACTGTGAAAAACTTCTCTCGGCTTCACATGAAGTCATCGGGCAAAACTTCAGACAAGCTATCTCTGCTGAGCTAAGATTGACTTCTGGGAGTGATTTAGTTTGTCCTATCTAAGATGTCTGCAATATTTGCCATCACTTTCCACCCAGGGTTTCGCTGCAATACTTTGTTCAATTTGTCGACGATGGCTGTGCCAACCGAGCCAGAAGCCTTATTCAGGTTTTCTTCTATTCCCCGAATTATCTTCACAGCTTTCACAAGAAGCAAATCCCTCTCTTCTAAAACTGTGATTGTTCCGAGAATATTTCCAAAATTGCTTTTTACGTATGCCAAATCCGCAATGACACTTGAGAAGGAGATGGCAGCATTCGCTTCTGTAATGGCGACAGCTTGTTCCTCATCAAAAGTGTAGACTACATACAAGCAAAATGGTTGATATATCAAAACTCACCATTCTTTCAATATATTGTGTTCTACAAGTATAACCATTAAATTTAAAATATGTTTCAATAATGTGGACGGACAGGTAAAATCAATAAAACTAGTGGTAAGCGCTCACTGCAATTTTAATTAGTGAACACACCTAAATATAGTGTATTGTATAATATCTTTTGAAATGTCACCCTGGTGATCTGTGTAGTACAACGCATTAACACTGGCTGTTGTGGCAAGGGTGTGTTGGGCAGGGCGGCCTTAAATGAGAAGATTCATGATGGAGCCTTCAAAAACTTTCTTGACTGTAGAAATAATAGCGGTAACATTTTTAAAATGTGATCTAGCACACGCCAGACAAGTGACGTGAATTAGCTTGGTGTAGAATACTTTTAAAGTTTGCAGATGCTTTCAACATGTAGGCAGCACCGAAAACCTTTCATTGTTGTTTTCTGGTGGTCACAGGAAACCTATTCTAAACAAATTAACTGATTTATAATTCTCATTTTTACAGGAATAACACCGCAAATCATTAAATTAACATATATCTTGTGAAATTAAGTTATATACTTACGAAAAGCATCACGGACAACTATGGCAATTGTCGAGCTGTTGGTTGCCTCAAGCATCTTTGAAACAACCAAGTGAGGTTTCCCAGGACCACGTAGAGTCTAGTTTTCCAACCACAACATTTGAAACATATCTGCCACAGCGGTCATTGTATCTTTGTCGCCAGTCTGACCCGACTGAACCTATCAGACTACTGGACACATGAGATTTTTCTACGTAACACTAGTATCCACATGGAGTGACTTAAGGAGGGGGGAGGGACAGCCGCAAGTATTTAGAAAGAAAAAAAAGAGGTGGGAGGAAGAGAAAGATATATAAAAAGGGCACTTTAAGGCTCCCATTTGTAAAATAGGCACTAAACACTGAAATAGGCATTTATAGGCACTATAAAAGTTATCACATTATCTTCGCAAGCCTTGAAAATAAACTTATACCTCAAAAGTCTACTTTTCAAAACATAGGATTTAAAAAGGCATTAAGGGCAAAATCCGCCCCTACTCATTACATGCCCAGACCATCTCATTCTTGCTCTCTCTAATATCACATGTACCCTCTGTACTCTTTCCTGGATAACTTCATGCTATCATTTGGTTTGATTTAAATTCAATAGTTAATATAGTAATGTAGTATATTTTTGCTAAGCTTTTACCATAAATATTTTTTTATAAATACTTTAATCATAATTTTTTGAAAATAAAACTACAAACATGTGTGAGTTGTAATAAAATATATTCAAAGTCTCTTGGCTTAATGTAATATGGATGTGGAAGAACCACTTTTTTCAATTCGAGACAGGGATATAGAAAAAAATTTCGAGACACAAAAACAAGATAAAACTTCCTTTGAAAGTACAAAAATATAAATTATGTTTACTAAAGTAAGATTATAATTTATAGAGTTCCTTTTGACATCTGGGCAGGTCTTTGCTTTGGATTATTTTATAGTTCATTCAAACCCTAAATATTTAGCTCGTACACTGCAATTAATAAAATGGTGATAGTTGCATTGTGTACCATTTATAATTTAATGTTGCGATGTAACAACTTTTTGTTAAAGTTATATTGAAAAATGATATTTTTAACCAAAACAATGAAGGCTGTTTTGGGGGTGGGGAGATGTATTTCCTATTTTAAGGTGTACAGTATTATTGGAAATAGAATTGATTACCACCGAGCGTATAACCCAAACGGGTAGTAAGAATCGGTGCTTAATAATAATAATTACCACCGAATGGCTTGTAAATGTATAATAAGAGTGTAGAAACACTAAATTAATGTACTTGAGTTAAAGGTTAAGAAAGCCAACCTGTAAGGATATTTAGGTTAGGCCACACTTCTATCTTCATTGAAGGGTTTGGTCTCGGCATGTAGTTCCTTATAATGGAGAAGTGTGTTTGTTTCTATTAAGGCCCAACCTAACTATCCTTTCAGATTGGCTTTCTTCACATCAGGGGTTGGCAAAGTTTTACATTTATCAAAGATTCGGTGATCACCCTTCGTTTCCCCACTCTACTATTAATTTTGTTGTTTCTATATATCTTGTATTTATTCCTTAAATTCAATATTTTCTCCAATATTTATACCTGCCTTTATATAAAATACATAAAATGTACACTCCGTCTACCCTGAGAGGTAGAAGTCTTACCTTGACTGATTACACTATGGTCTTTTCTTATAAGCTGTACCATAGTAGGATAATGCAAGGTAAGCTTGCATTTTCATGAAGACATAGGTTTTTACACGGTCAACCTTTTGCCAACTCCTGTTTTACATTATTGTAGTTTTTCTACTCTTTCTCTCTTATCATACATTATTGAAAATCATTCTTGGTTTGGTCTATACATTTCTTAAGACATTTGTTTTTCAATCTTTTTTCAAATTTCTCCAATCTTCAAGATTTATTTTTAACTTTCAAGAAGAAATTGGGATTTTTTCCCCCCCTAGTTTAATCAAGATCTTTTTTGGAGTCTCAACACATCCCTATAGTATAATGAAATACATCTACCTTATTCCTTATTGTGTGGGTTCACAATATGTAGTCTTGGCAAAACTAATTCTTAATTACATTTAATTAATTTATCTTTACAGAGCATTTACAAACACTTTAAACAATCAAGGTTAGTTATTAGCACCCAAGATTTTTAACGATGAAGAGGCTCAATGGTTTAAGGATCATACAATAAGGGAAAATAAACTAAGTGAGAATTGATTGAAGAAAGCCCAAATTGGTAAAGAGGAACTAATGTTACCATTTTCCTTTATTTTGGCAACATTCCCCCCCCC
>CABEEJ010000582.1:196636-253273 GCA_901482245.1 Timema douglasi
CCCTTATACTTTGTGATTCAATGTGTCTCATTCTTCTATATAAAACAGAAGTCCAAATAAACAAATACACTAAGACAAATCATATTTAAACTAAAAAGATGAAACTTCAATACCTGGATCTGTATTTAATTTATTCCTAACTAGTCTCTGAAACTTACAAATTTCTTAATGGACCAGAAAGGGATGGATTGTAATAAGTCAACAATAAATAAAGCTTATCTCTAAAATTATTCTGATTCGAAACAACCCTTTCAATCCAAAGAGAACCTTAATCAAATATATAAAATATTCTTGAAGCAGCTTTGAATTTTGAATATTTTTGTTGTATGTTTCATGTTTGAGAAAATATTAGTGTGTGCTTGTTAATATAACTTTTTATGCAATAAAATAATTTAGAAAATATTTTAAATCACCACCACCCTCAACAGTTTCCAGCCTGTCGCCAGCTCAGTTTAGTAAAATTATCTTTCTTGGCCTCCGTTGGGGTTTTTTCCTACATACATCATTTCCATCTTTTGCTTTGGTATTTTCTCCTTTTCCATCCTCATTACATGCCCATATCCTCTCAGCCTTGCTTTCTCTACTATGTTATGTATTCCCTGTAACCCCACTCTTTCCTAAGACAACTGTATATCTCCTCTTGACAGCTAACATGCGCCTCACAACATTCCCAAGGCCTCCACTTTCCTAGATTCTGCTGAGTGTGTGACAATGGGTACAAATTACACCCTATACAACACTTCAAGGGCACTTCTCTTCTTCAAAGTAAGTATCTTAAGGCTGTTTCACACTGTGCTATTTTATAAGCCGTTACTTGAGTCGCGGTTAGTAAGTAGCCTAGGATGACAAAATATAGCTGCTACTAGCGCTCGCCCGGTGAGTGAAAAAGCAGTAGCTAGAGAGGACATGGTCAACTTTTGGCGTTACTTACTAGCCAGTAGCCGAGCTTGAGGGTTACATGAATCACTCACCGCCGCTAGCGAGTAGTGCTCTAGTCTCCCAGTGTGACAGTGGAATCGCGGTGCAGTAACGGATGTTATATATCACCACGTGGTTGTATCAGTGTGTGCTGTACTCGCTGCTAATTTAACACAATGTGTCATAGAAGTGGCCGCTAGTGACATTGAAGAGTGTGACACAGCCTTTACACAATTATAGAACAACTCTCTCCCTGCTGTCCTCTTTTCATTAGATTGCCTCTACTTGATTACACAATTGTTTGTAATATTTCGGCCATCAATATATTTATTGGCGCAGCATCATAGTAATTGTTGAAGGCGAACTTCTCCCGCTTCCCCCTTTCAAAATAAATTAAAAAGTTATTTGTTTAAATCCATGTAGAAAATTTCAAACATCACTGGTCTGAAGTAAATTAATAATACGATTTACACACTTAATGAAGGATTTCTCTTGTCCAATAGGCTTACTGGCTTAACTTCTGAGCTAATTAAGCTTGAATGGTAAAATTATCATAAAATATATTTTATAGAATGTACTTAAAACAATAAAAGGCGCAGAGGTAAAGAACAAATACAATATGGTTCTTACAATTCACACTTTACAATATTGCTAGAGACAGGTCAAATCCTATATTGCTCGGATCCAAATCTCAAATTTTCTTATTTCTATTTTTATAATTTTTATAATCTTAATTCAAAAATATACCATTTTTATTAGTGTAAATATTTAAAAATCAAGGGTTATTGCCACTGACAAATAATATTTTGTTTGTCATGTCTATTGTGTCATGAACAAATAGAACATGTAAATTAATTATACCAAAACAATTGACTTTTTTTTATTTTAAATATAAATTGTGTTACCCTACCAACTAAACAAGTTTAAATAATTCCTTTTACCATTTGCAATTTATTTTAAGTCAAGGTCTTCATAATTGTATTGGAGATATTTTTTTCGAGATTTTTACCAATTTTGACTAACTCTTCAGAGGGAGTAGAAAGCTTACAGTACGAATTTCCTTAAAGAGTAAATCAAAAATAGATGGTAATAAGTTATATTCCTTTCATCATTGTAAATGACATATTATGTTTGTTCTTGCTATTTGTACCTATCCCTAGTTTCTGTAACTTCTTTCACTTATAAAAATATGATGTATCTCAAAATAATTACTTTTATAATCATGTTTTCTTTTTGTGTAATTTGGTGCCTTTGTTGCATTGCCATGTTCTCCATTCAATTTTTAGACTTTATCCTTTTCTTTTAGCATTTTAATTTTACACCAGTTACAACCATCACATTTTATAAATTGTACTTACAATAGTCAGTGAAAAATTTTAATGAAGTTCCAAAAATAAGTTTTTGTTGAATTAAAACAAATTACTACAAAATGATACCTTCTAAAATTAATTCAGCTATTTACAATCACTCAAACCAAACAATGGGGGTAAGGCGGAATCATATCTCTTTTTCACATACTAAGACGGTTCAGAGCAAAACTTAAAAAAAATGCAAAGAAAAGTCAAAGATTACTTGTTTTCTTTACTTCAATTGATAAAATTCTACCCAACAAGGGAAAATGCATGGAAATAAAAATCAACTATGTATATATCCAAGTATAGTAAATATTAGTGAACAAGTTTATTGTTATTTTAAAAACCTTATCACATGGGACACCACATTCTAGACTTACACCAAACTAGAGCTCTAGAAAGGTTTTTTTTGTGGTGGTATGTTAAAGTTTTTAATTTGCTCTTTAGTAATTTTGAAGAAGCAATGAGAGTTGAAGCTTTGACTTTCTATATTTTCAAAATTCTGGTGATATTCCTATATTCTAGGAAATTTGAAATGAAAGAATTTGCCTTAATGATACACTGTTAAAATTCAATTTGGCCTAAAGAAGTAAAGATTGTGTCTAATGTGAAATATCAAAACAAATAGGTATCAATCATTCCACCCCTAATAAACATAGATTAGGCAAAACAATATTATACAATATGACTAAATAGTAAAGATATAAAAAATAAAGACCTCAAAGGGTGGCCACAGTTTTTATTTAAGATTTCCCTCCATTTTATGATGAAGTCTTGTGTTTTTTAGAAAACTAAAATTTCTAGAAGATTCACTTTTTCTCAGGCAAAGTATATTGCAGTATTGTGTCCATCCAACACTTACAGGGTCTTTTTTAACAGTTTGCCAGTTTATGTGACTTGACACGTGTAGCCAAGCTATTGGCTTTAAATATTTCTCTGTGACACAATAGAATAGATGTGTCTGAATTTACACAACCATCAAGAGAAAACTGTAACAAATAAGATTTTCTTTTGTTAGCTGTTTAACAAGCTTTCACACATTTATTTATTTTAACCATCCAATAATGTTTGCAACAAGAACTATTACAACGCTGGTACAAAGAAAGTCTTGTTAAAGCTTACCTAAGTTTGCTATTCATTTATTATTACCTAAATTAATTTTTGGTCTGTGTTGGTTGTCAAGTTATAGTCCTTAGTCTAAATGGTAAAAGTTTAGGATATGTAGGTTTACATACTATGTTAATTTATAATTTATATTCAAATGAAAAATATAATCCTCTGATTGCCATTGTGAATATGAACACACAAATAAAAAAGAAACTGCACAGATATAAATGCAATGACAATACTCGAAAATGTTTGGCTAGATACTCCATTATTATTTATTTTCTTTCAAACTATTTATTCAGTCATGATAGCCACACTACTAAAGTGAAATGTCATTATGAATGTTTCTTCAGTTCATCTAGTAACATAACACAAGATAATCTAAAGTAAACCCATTAGTAAAAATGGTAATTTAACTATGAAAGTTAAGTCATGTACACATAATGCAACATTTCAAGTTGCGCTGATCCAATATACAATAATAGGATAATAAAATAAACTGTTCTATTTCAAAGCAATGTTCTTCTAGCAAGATAGTCTTGGTTACTGCGGTAACATCCAATATGGATATTGCTGATACTGCCCAGGGGGATTATAATACGGGTACTGTTGCTGATGCATGGAGGGAGGGGGCGGCGGTGGAGGTTGAAGCAACCCCTGAGGGGGTCCCTGCTGGGGTTGTTGGTTTCCAGAGCCTCCTGGAGGGGGCGGGGGTGGCGGAGGGGGGTACACGTTCATACCGTGCATGTGAAAAGGAAGGTTGGCATTATACATCTGTGGCTTAGATGAGTAGTGATTGAAAGAGGGCCTGTCTCGACCAGAGCCCCCTCGTGGCTGAAAGTCCCTGATCCGCCCCTCCTGCTCCTCCCTTTCCCGCTGACTCTGTTGTTGTTGGCGGTTAAGTTCCTGTTCCTTGTCGGAAGCTTCTTGCTGCTGTTCTTGTTCCTGCTGTTCTTCTTCAGTGCTAAATCCTGAAAAACCACAAATTAGGGTTATGTGAGAGCTTTGAGCCAAACTTTAAATAGATACTCCAGCTCAGGCTAAAAAAAATTATGGGCTCACAATTTTGTCCTCCTTGAAAAAGTTATAACCTAGAACAAAGAGTGTATTGTGCTGCAGATGACCAATGAAATATAAAGGTCAGCAACCAAGTATATTGGTTTTATTGATGAACTGAAGAGAATGAGAGGCTTATATAAAAGAAGATAGAGAAAGGGATTTTAGGACAAATAGCTTAGTGTAAGAACATATCAAGTACACCTTAATGCAAAGATGTACAACATACATCTTACATCCCCTCTACACATATTTTCATGAATGCTATCTTTTTAAACTTTCCTTAGCAACATTAAATTGAATCATAATTAATCTTTCGGTTACTATCACAGTATATTTAATCCTAGAGTTTATTATGACTTAATTATTAAAGCAATTTTAGATTTTTAAACGTATTTGTTTTTTTATACATAATTAAGTTTTAAAATTATACATCTATTCAACCCAAGCTCAACTTGGCTCAAGATCGACTCGGACCAAAATACTTGGACTCACTGGCCTCTAGTTCAAATACACATCTTTTTTAGATTCTAACTTTCCACATCAGTATTTGTATATCAACATTTTTCCGACACGCCACATCTTATTACCTGTTTGGGTTATACGCTGTATATATCATCTTTGTGAAGCTTAACACAAAAATATTTGTATGACCACATTGTTTTCAAAGGTTTTGAATTTATAAATAAATATTTACAAGAGTTGAATTCCTACATAAATAAAACCAAGCAAACTAACTTAAAACACTTTTTTTTAAAGTCTAAATTTTGGCACAGACATATTAGCAGAGGGAGATGATATGGTCATGTAATTAGGATGGGAAGAAGATAATACTAAAGAGAATGATGGAAATGAAGTATGTAAGGAAAATACTACAAGAGAGACCAAGAAAGGGATGGTAGATAACAGAAAGTGGGCTAATGAGATGAGAAGAATGGAAGCGATCAAGGTGGAGATTTAGGGGACACGAGAAAAGATCATTTATTTTGCCATTTTTACAGTAAATTTTTTTAATCAAAATAAATCAAAAATTGCTTCAGTAAAAACATTAAGAGTTAAATTTTCTTCACATGGTGACCTCAAAAATTGTTGAATATCTGTTAAGAAAGAATGTCCTGGAATTTCATGAAGACGTTTTCTCTTCATTTAAAGAGTTTGTCATCTAATGCCACTATGCTCATGACAGATATTCAACAACAGTTAATATCACCATGTGAAGAAAATTTAACTCTGTTTGTAATGGAGTAATGTTTTATTTATTTTGGCCAAAAAAAGTTTTGCTATAAAAAAAATGCCAAAACACTGGTTTTTTGTTGCGTCTCCTTATATCCCAGCTTAAGGATTCGAGTATTTCATAGTTCCAGGCCTAATAGGAACAAATAAAACAACATAACATAAATTAACATAGCTAAAATTACCTCTCTGTACAGTGGCCGCAATATAAAGTGAAAACTGTGTACCCCTTTCCATTGTAAATGTCAAATCGTGTTAGTTCCTTTCTATGTATGTTATGTACACCATCTACCCTGATAGGTAGTAGTTCTACCTTGACGGATTACACTATGGTCATAACTTATAAGCTATACCATAGTGTAATAATGCAAGGTAATCTTGTCACCTTACAGGGTAAACAAAGGGTATCTTGTATAATGAAAAGTGGTTTCCATTAAATGGTTATTTATAAGGTTTAGATATTTGATTTGGATTCATAAAATATATTGTATTATATTTGGAAGAAAGGTGGATAGAAACATATAAATGAAAACAAACACAATAATGGCTTTTACAATGAAAATAAAAACATAATTCATACTTATAATTACTGCCATTGCCCATAAATAAAAGTGACCATTACTGCCCAGTCCCTCTACCTAAGTTTCATTCTATCGAAACTCATCTGAGGATAAGTGTAAAACGCGCAAAACAACTTCCTAAAAGAACACAAAAGGGACACAAAGGAAATTTGTAAAAAAAAAATATGATAAAATACTTATATAGGAACATGTACGAGGTATAATCTTTTATACATTTCTATCCACCTTTCCTGTAACTTTTTCCAAATATAGTTCAATTACCTAATAAAGCGAAAAGAGATTTAATTTCCTTATGGGGATTAAAAATATAACTCTGTATAAAATATTGAAAATAGTTTTATTTAGTTTGGAAGAAATTATATGAATCGTGGATTAAACTTACCTTAAAACAAACTTTTCACATGATAAAAAGGTTAGATTCCAGGTACTCTTGGATATTCTTACCTGAATTCCCTTTCTGTCTTTTTGGATTCACCTCCGCTTCCGCTGGCCGTTTGTCACCTGAGAAGGCCAAGGAACTAAAATAAATTGTCTGTCAAGATATTCACACATAAATGGCATAAGCGCACGCAAAGTCAAATCCTTTAAATAAATGATGATACCTTTTGTCGACTGCTGCAAAAAAAAAGTTGTTATTAATGTGTTGCTTTATTTACCACTATCATTTACCCCAAAGAATTAACCTTTTGACGTTGACAGGAAGATCTCACTTGCTGTAAACAAATAGACTTGTTATTGAAAATCAAGTAAAGATTTTTTTTAAACTATATTTTTCTGTAAACCACTAGTTATGAAGAATATCTTTTTCTTCACCTGCTGAAATATATTTTTTACTTTTCAAACTCTGATGGTTTTTCCAAGAAACTGTTATTCTATAAATTAACTTTAACTAAATATTTAAAAAAATATACAAATCATTTTTATAACTAACTACTTACTAGTCAAACAATTACCCGTCCATTTTTATCTAAACTGTAAAACATAGGATAAAAGGTGATTTTGTAGTCTATGATCTAAGGTTGAATAAATTAAAAATATGTACAAATTGACAATAAATGTCCAGAAATTTAAAAAAAAAACTCAGTAAATTATAATACATATACAATCCTGACATAGACAAGTTTATATTGCGAGGATGTTTTCATCCTGTTAAAAGCAAATCTAGCCATCCTTTCAATAAATTTTAGATCAAGATAGGCTTATTTAAACATTTTTCCAGAGAGTTCAACAAGAAATGAACTGAGCCTAAAACAATCTTCTTACCTAGTAACTCAATCGAGTGGCATAGTATTTTAATTAAAGCAACTTAAGACATAAATTCAAAACTAATTAAAATATCACTCAATAGCATAAAAATATAAATAAACCACATCCCAAAATTCTTAATGTTGTTTTTTAAATCAGATTAGTTATGAATTTGTAACTTATTATTTATTTTAAATTTATTTGCTGGTATTTCAACACCTGTTGACAATTTAATAGAATGGTTAAGACTTGAACATGGTTACGATATTAAATAACAAAGTATTTTTCTGAGTAAATTTGAATTAGTGAATAGTTTTTAGGCTTTAATAATATGTTCACATCCTTAAATGTAATGACATGAATCACATTTTTAATATAGGCGATGTTGTTAAAGTGGATGACAGGAAAATGTTAACAATCTTATATGAAACTTAATGTGGTAGCAGTTTGCCACTTATTTTCATTAATCGGTTAAAATATAGGATCTATCTCAAGTTAGAAGCTTACACATCAGCCTTATATGGAGCAGGATGATATTAGAAAGGAAAGAAAAGAAAAAAAGTTGCTGGATAAGAATAAGAGGGAAAAAAAATTAATAAACTTTATTTTGAGTATTCCTAGGGGTCGATTCTTTCATGTTTTCATTAAATACTAAAGACAACTTGCACTGAACACTAAAGTATGAATCTATAAAAAAATTATTACTATTAGCACAGCGTCATACTACCCGTTCGGGATATACGCACTTACGCTAATGTGTAATGGTGGGTTAATTTTGAGATGAAATGGAGGACCTACAGTTTAACGTGGGATCCAAACCACGGTGGAGGCCTGGCATTCCCAACATTCACAAGATGTCTTGTCAGAGGTGAAGGAAGGGTTTGGTAATCAGATAAATCTCTGCCGGGACCGAGGATTGAACCCCGGCAGCCAGCACAGAAGTCTGGCATCTTACCCCTAGACCGCCAGGTCACCATATATATATATCAAAAAAACAGGCTATATTTTGTTAAATTGGGTTTTCTTTGTAATATTTTATGATAAATAGAAATAATTAACTTTTCAGCTGTGAATGACTACATATAAAATTTATAAATCAACTACGGTACATCATGTAAATTTGATAAAAAGCCTGATTTAATACGACAAATAATTTAGTGAGTGTCAAACGTGACACTTTTTATAATCCCACCTACTTCAAACAGTTGTTACCTAATCATGAAATTATGGTTCACATGAACAAAACGATATAGGTCTAATATATATATATATATATATATATTCTAAAAGATACATTATTACTTTGCATGTGTGTTTAAAAAGGTCCATTAAAACAAGAGTTAACTAAAATTTAAAACTTTTCTTTTAGAGATTGTAGCGGAAAGTTTAAAATTGTTGCTGCATAAAGAATGAAAAAATTAAAAATAAGAAAATAATGTAAAAGGTTAAAACTAGTTTTGTAGATATATTTTGTTTTTAAAGAAAGCCCTCTTATGTAATTAATTGTACATAACTAGCAAAGCTTGGGAGATAATGAAATGATCTTTTAGTAAGGATACTACCACATGAGAAATATTATTGGTAAATTTTGAAAAAGAAAAAAAAACACCTAAGGGTTTTAATCCCTTCACCTGGTGTCATTTTTCAAAATGTACTTATATATTTTACATGATTTTTAGTTTCTTATTTATATTTATGTACCTTTGAGTTTTATGTGTTGATGAATGTATAAATAAATTTGTTTAGTACAGTAATAAATCAACACAAAACTCGAAGGTAAAAAAAATAAAGATGATATTTTGTCTGGTTGTGAGAGCATGCGTAATTAACTTATAGGATTTTTTTTAAATCACATTTTAAATGTTAAGAATTTTTTTTATAAAGGTTTGTAAAATAATTGACAATACAATGAACAACAGAAACTATCTTCCTTTTTTCCCCAAGACAAACTAGAATAATAAAACAAAAGTGACAGTACAGGTCAGGAAATAAATCATTTTCGACTCAAAGATCAATTATGTAAAAACACTAAGCTTACCTCTCCACAACCATGTTCCGGAGCCTTTTAGGTTCTAAAAATAAAATAATTATATTACTATTATTCATTATACAAATATTTTATATTTACTAAAACACATTTTCTTACCTTTCAATGGTGACAGCCGGTTAACTTTGAAAAATGATTACATTATTGTTATTAAAAATCGTTTGAATATTTCTAGAACTAGATTTTTTTTTTTAACTCCTGTTCCTGTAAAGTAACAAACTATATTAAGGTGCTATTTTAATTATTTAAAATCCTTGAAAACAGTTTTATTAAACTTGGGTAAAATATATTTGTGGTTAGCAAATTATATATTCCCCAACCAATGATTAATAAGTTAAGAAAGTGCGTGTGGTACAAAAGGTAAAATGCGAGTAGAATCCAATGAATAAAAGAGACAACATTTTTCGTTTCTTTTGTCTTTTACAGTATAAGAGTCACTCAAAAAATGAAACACATTGTAAAGTTTTAAAATTCTATTATTATTGTCTTTATCAAAACCAAAATGGGGACAAATCCACTATAAAACACTTTGAACAAACACTAACCCACTCCTTTTTTAGTTTTTGAAAAAACTTCAGCTCCATCATTCTTTTTAACAGCATGTTTTACTGGTTTGGGTTATACACTAATGTATATGTACTCATTACGTTAATGGTTTAAGGGATTAGGAAGGATATATTTAGAGGAAGGATACCAACATTTGTGTGAAGGGATAGTGGAAAACAATTTTGAAACCATCACCCTCAGTACACCCGACCAAGATTTGAACCTCGATCTCCTTGTCATTGGCAGTCTATTTTAACAAAAGAGTAGCGTGTTAGACCATATGGCCATTGAAGTCGGTTTCTATCACTTTCTTTGGCATCCTTTTTTTTCTCATCCTCATTACATGCCCACACCATCTCACTCTTGCTTCCTCTACTATCTCATCTACTCCCTGTACTCCTACTATTTCCCAGATAACTTCATTCCTAATCCTGTTTCTTCTTGTGACAGCTAACATGCCCCTCATAAACTCCATTCGCATGGCCTCCACTTTCCTTACCTCTCTTAAATGCAATGTCCATGTTTATGCTGTGTCTGTGACAATGGGTACAAAGTGCACCCTATACAGCACTTCCTTAAACTTCAAGGGGAATTCTCTTCTCCATAGCAGGTCTCTTACACACCTATAAAACAACTATCCCTGCTGTCCTCTTCTCATTACATCCTCTCTACTTTCACCTTTGTCCTTAATCACACTTCCAAGATATTTTATGTTGCGTACTTTCCTCAGCACTACTCCATCCAACTTTATAGCTTTACTAGGGATTAATCTCTTGTCATTAGCATTACTTCACTCTTTCACCATGCTGAATATCATTCACATAATCTTTCCCTTCATCATTACATTCCTGGACTTCCTCTTCCTTCTCCCCTCATGCTATCAGTCATCAGAAAACATCATGGCTTTCATTCTTTCCTCCTCGAGTTTTCTTAACAGTTCAGCCTCCTACATTGCTTTCCCAACTTTATTTAGATCCACTCTCTCACATGCCTTCTCCACATCCATAAATACCATTACCAAAACCTTCTTGAACCTGTACCTTCTTTACATCAGCTGTCCTAAAGCGAAGCTCAATGCTATTACAGACCTCTGTTGCCTAATTCCGTGATGTTCCTTTATCTCCCTTGTTTTAATTTGCTTTCTTATTTTCTTTTCCGGTATCTACAGGCTTAAAATATTTGGCTTTATATTATTTATTTTTTGTGTTTTACTATCAAAACAACTATTGTGAGAATAGCAAACATTTAAGCTTGTATTAAAGATAATAAAACTGAAGAATAAACCTATTCCACGTTTTTAGAGAAAACCACCATAACCACAACTTCTGAACTTTATAGAGTTGGAAGTATATTTAGTTTATCTGTTAGTTTGAATATCTAATCTTGAATCTCACAAAATGAATGTGATTCTATGTATGTAGTCTAACAAATATTATAATTTCCACAAAAAAAACTTTCAAATATAAATGTAGATATTTAGTTATTTTATAAAAAAAACAGAGAATAATCAAAGATACTGTTAAATTGTGAAATTTGTGAAATTTTTATATATATCACAGATAATTCCATATCTATTCTAATTTTTTTTTATCATTGTGTCTTACTAACTGTTCAGGTTACACGCATATATGATAATTACTCTAAATGGGTAGAGATGAGAAAGGAAGCATTTTAGAGGTAATATGCCCACATTTGTGTGGAAAGAGGTTGGGAAACCATTTAGGGAAAATCACCCTCAGTAGACCTGACCGGGATTTAAAAAGTGATCTCCTTGTCATCAGCAAGCCAGCCTAGCACTAGTGACGCCTTAGACAACTTGGCCAGTGAAGCGGATCAATAATTTAGTAAAACTGAATTTTCATACTGCAAAATAGTGAAATTTAATTGAACACATTACAAATTAAGTGTGTGAAACCTTAGAAAAACACATGAAACCAGAGGCTGTATCTGTTTCAGGCGAACATAGTATTATATTGTACTTACCATAATTTGTGTTGCGTGGATTGTTTATATTTAGTTAAATAGGCTAGAGCCAAAAGTTGTTGGTACTACACCACCATAATCCCCAAAAGCTGTCAATACTTATGAAGATGCTCTAGAAAGATGGGAGAGAGAAATAAACAGAAAAAACAACATTATTACAGTCTCAATCTTGGTATGGGATCATGCAAAGCCTTGAAGTCTCAAGGAATAATTGAAGTATCTACCCGAAATGACCAACAGTTTCTTGTAATTAAATGAATTAAGCATAGTTTCAAACAAATGCTATAAGTAAAAGTATAACTTGGTAAAATATCACAGACATCCAAAATTATGAATTTAGTTTACTGTCCAAAAATCAAACTTGAAGATATACAAACATAAAAAAGTGAATTTTGACTTAGTTACATCATTTGAAGGCTGCATTATCCCCATGACCAAAATAAGCGAGACTCAGAACTCAAACCCAAAAATTTACCTGAGACCATGCCGAAAATTCTCTCTGGTACAAGTCGCTTCTGGAAGACGATCTTTAAAAGGGGAAAACAAAAAGATACATTATATGAGACTTAATTCCTACTAGTATTATGACAAACTATATCTGTAGGGTCGAAGGGGGGACCGCAGACAACAGTGATGTGGAGTAGAGTCATCAGACGGGCGGGAATGCGATGATTGGCCAGCGAGCGATCGGTGTTACCAACCTGTGGGGGCATGAGTTGGTGGGGGGGGCGGAGGCATGAGTTGCTTGTCTCGCTCCGTTGCATGAGGCTGCTGCACGGTCCCAGACCCCTGGTTACCTGCAGAACCCTGTGTTGCTTGTGTCTGCGGCTGCTGCTGTTGTTGCTGCTGCTGTTGATGCTGTTGGCGTTGTTGATGATTAAGCTGCATCAACTCTTCCACACTGAGGGGGAAACCATAGAGATTCAACAACTCTCAACCGTCTTCCTTTAACCCTTCTATTTGACTTGAAATACTGAACAATAGCAAAACATCCGTCCCACTTGGCACAAAAAGGCTGAAAGCATAACAACTTTACTTTTGTTAGGACATTGAGACAATAAACTCTCTATTTTCCAATTTTGAGATATTTAATGGCCAAGAAATGTGCAATATAAAACCAGGTTTGCTTCGATTATTACTTGCGTTATTATTATTGTATCCCTATGTCTCAAGGAAGGTAGAATTTAGAGGAGATAAACACACTTTGCATGGAACAAGAGTGGAAAAACCACCCCCAATACATCCAACCAGGATTCAAACACCAAGCTCTCGGATATCGGCAACCCTGACTATATAAGCTTTTACACTTACTGGGTGTGACCAATGTGGATAGTGTTACAATCAATAAAATAAAAAGTAATTTATATCATGATCCTTAAAAAGTCATAGCTATATTTAGACTTTGGAGATTAAAATGAAGAATAAAAGTTCATGAATTAATATCAAAATGGAACTATTCAAGAAAATATGTCTAGAGTTGGAGCTTACAGTCCACCCAAAACTGAAAATCAAAACCATTTCCAATAACTGCGGTTTTCAGTTTTCTGAATAATTTTTTCATATATTCACCATGCTTGATTGCATGTAAACAGGTAAACGCCAGTTTATAATTTGTACTGTGGATCATAGATGTAATTACTAGTATCTTCTGCGAACAGATGGAACGTTAGATGCAGGTGAGTCCCTGGAATCGTCTGATTGTTAAGAACTTGTTAGTTGTATTAGATTTGTGTATGCAGTTTAGCTATTTATGTTATTTGTAATGAAATATGTGCAGCAAATGTAGAGGTATTAGAAGAAACATTAGCAACCAAAGAAACTATAACTACTCTGTCGTCATTATAAGATGAGATTGGTAAAGCAATTAATTGTACTGAAAGCTCCCAAAACAAAGTAAACAAAATTAATAACTAAAGGAAACATTTGCAATGTTTAAAAAAAACTTGCTAAGGAACGAATAGTATTTAACATCTTTACAAAACACTTTCAACAGTAAAACCAACACATTATGCCGAAAGGACCATTTCTTTTTAGTATTAATTTTTGTACTATAATTTGTTCACACCTATTTGATAGTTAAGTAAATGCGCTTGTTCTCTTGTTTTTGTCAAAGATTATTATTTGCAAAAATTATAGTTGACTCAAACAAAAACAAACAATAAAATGAGTGTTCGATATGGCTGCCAGTAAGTCTTGGAAACTATAACCTAATGTGGACTGAGATGGTGTCGAGTTCTACGAATGAACTTGCATAAGATGCATGTTTAGTATGTTATGTTTACCAAACAAGGATGAATCACACTACAGTATCGAACACTATAGGTACAGTTGTACTATACTGTAGTAGTGTACGGTACAGTTACAGTAATATATGTACAGTACAATATATTACATATTCATATAATGGTGTATATATATATATATGTGTAATATAAACAGTATAGTACTGTACATATAATATTGTATTGATTCGAATAACACGTTACTGGATTGGAAAACTAACAAACACAGCACTTGTAAAAACACCACAGCACACTCTCCACTCGTGTTACACAAACTGAGAGGTTGTACAGTTGAATTACCTTGGATTGTGACGACTGGCGCCAACAACTGTGTGCACGTGCGCATGTCGAGTTACACGGAATGTAGAGTTTTTTAAACTTTACCGTAATTATATATATTCCAATTAGATAAGTTTTCCATAACGTTGAAGAGTGTGTAGCTTCGGTATAAATTATCTTATCTGGCCCTACTTTACATGAACAAATTAACCAATATTAAATATAGCCATTGAAATATCAATAACAATTTTTTTAAATATTATTGTGAGAATATTGCCCCTTCAAATTAGGTGGGTTTTTTTTCATTTTGATGAAGACGATTAGGAATGATTAGTACTAGGAACCAAACTAGATATTCAACAATAAAAAATCAGGATTTCATTTTTTTCATCGTAATCTTGAAATGCAAGGAAAAACAAAAAACTGAAAAACCGCAGTTAGCCATGGTTCTCAAAAATGAAACCCGAAATCACTGTCCCCACAAACTTTAAATATGTTTACATTTCAAACCTATCACGTTTATGACTTTGTACAATATCCACTTTAATTATTTAATGTGTTATGTGTGGTTGTTCAGATTTAAAATAATTCCTCAAAATGTAAATTGAACATTTGTTAGAAAAAAAAAAAGTAGTCATAATAAATTGTTTGTTAAAATCCATATTTTCTGTTTTACTATTTAAACTTAAGTGATTGTTTTCAACAATATGCTTCAAATTACCTGACCAGATCATCCCCATTTACTTAATAAGCAGATTGAAAATAAACAATTAAGAATAGGTTTTATCAAATAAAATAATATTTGAAGAAAATTATTTCAACATAGCAAAAATAATAGAGAGTTTAATGTCTTATCAAAAAGTAAAATAAACACAGTGCTAAGTTCTGATCCTAAAACAAAACAAAATGTGTATAAGAAAAACATGAGCTTACAATAGGAATAAGTTAGTTCGTTATTTTAGTAAGTGAATTTTAAATTTTGTTGCGCTTTCCTTAAAAAAACAAAACAATGGTTAACATAAATGTTCTTATTCAGTATAACTTATATTTAAACAATCTATTTTGTTTGGAAAACGAGTGGATTAATAATATTAATACCAAGAATAGATGATATATTATAATAATAAGTCTTGTCTCGAAAGGAAGTGACATGTGGTTGATTAAAGGTAGAATTTAAATTAGGCCTGTGTGGGAATGACATTTTACCTTCGGAATATTTGAGTGGGAAATAACGATTTCCCACAAGAACGGGATGGGGAACAATTTTAAAAATAATTTTCCATTTCAGACGTATTTTTATTTTTCAGATTTAGGATTTTATTCTTAACTTTACCTGTTAACTAACCTGTTTCTGCCAATAAAAAAATAATATTATGGAAATTTGATCAGAAAGGAATCAAATTTGATAGTTTCAATTAAGTTTAATGTAGTGGTATATATCAAAAATGGGGTCATGTAAAGGGACAAAAAGTTACAATAACTCTGATTTGGTTGCAGTTATAACCCTGAACAATAAAATTTATCATACTAATTTCCAAATATATTTAAATGATATTTTGTATAGAAAGTGTTGAGTAACTCCTTTTGATGTAATTTTTATTAGAAATTAAATACAAAAAAGTGTAACATTGATATACGACACAATCTTTAATTCAATTTTTTTTTATATATATTATTGTGAAAAATCCCAGGAAGAATTTTTTTTTTTCCCCCAAAATTTTGGGAATAACCATTTCTTGAATTTTTTCCAGAGGTTGGGATCCCGCACAGCCCTCGTTTAAATGTGTTTGTATTAGTGTGTTGACTTGAAGTAATTTATGCTACTACTTTTGACTAAGATACAGCCAAATACTCTGATCAAGATAATATAAATTATGAACACTAAATTTTTATTGATAGAAAAATAGGGGTGTGTGAAATTTCAACAATAATTTGGGAAAAAATAATTTCTGTTTTACCAAGATAGGTTTTTCCAGTAAAAATATTGACAACTAAAATAGCCATTTTTTATTTAATCTTTGGCATTGTAAGTTGCTATGTAAATTATAAAGTCATGTTCACATGACAAAAATCTAAAATAATTAAGTTGAATGTTGTGATAGTTCTGCGATTTAAATCAACTTAGAGCCACTATTTTAAAAAGTTTTCAATATAGCATTTTTTAAATATATTTAATTCTTAGCAAGTTATATAATCAACTTTGTATTTTATACATATATAAATATAAGTTGATCTAAGTATAAATCTAAGTTGATTAATCACATAATTATCACAAAATTCAACTTAATTATGTTAGATTTTTGTCATGTGAACATTACACATATATTTCTAAGGTTGAATTTTTTATATATATAATTAAACCTTAGGAATATTTCATATAATTCTATTTGGGTTCACTTTCAAATGAAAAAGTGGACTTCGCACACTCCTAAATAAAATTAAAAAAAGATCAAGATTAGAATCGTGATCTAATGAATCACTTTAATTTTCACAACTATCCACTGTTGGTAAAGTCCCAAAATGAAAATGAGTAATATTTGAATCGGAAACCCAAGTATCTTGATTACCTTATTGGCCTGAATATAGTGCAAGGTTTTTTCTGCTATAAATGTTCTTTAAAAACCTGTACTTTTATTATAAGCGCGGCTTAACATTTTTCAATGAAAAAAAGGTCAAAATTTCTAAAGTACTGGCCGGCTGTCAGGAATGAACAGGTGCACTCACATCTAATAAACTCTAGTCCAAAAATGAAGAGATATCACCGTGAATACGGTAACTATCACACTCACATATGTCTAATAATAAGCTCATGGTCAAAATGAAGAGCAAGAGCGAGGATTTCCACCCTTCAATGTAACTGTATGAATCCGACCCTTTAACCCAGTTGATAGCGTGTTTGTCTACTGATATAAGGGTCTCGGGTTTGATTCCCGACATGGTTGAAAAATGTATCATTGGTTTAATGTGGGTTTACCCTTTCACAGTGAGGAATTAATGGTCAGGGACTGGATGTGGTGTCTGTCCTAGTCTTAAGTTAGATTATAAGGCGTCTGAAGCTACAACAGGCCTAACAAGCCGGTAGTGAAAAATATATGGCTTGAATAAAAGAATGGCCCAGGCCACTAAAGTGTAAGTGCACTACTAATTCAGTGAGTCAGTGTTAGTTGCTATTGATTCATCCTAGGCTGAGACCTGATGTAAACAAAGCCACATGGATCTCTATGCTCTGATTTGCTAGTGAACGCACTTAAATGGTATCCTTTAACTAAAGAGTCCCTCCTATTTTTTTATATTAAACTTGTTTTAAAATAACATTAGAGAATTATTATAACTAAAATGATCCCTACATTTAATTCAGTCAATCAACAATTCATCTCACCAACGGGCAGCGTTAAGTGACAGTTGTGAGTCCTTAATGATTAATACTTACTAACCGTTCAGGTTATATGCTTAAGTACTAGTTACACTAATGAGTTAGGAGTTGGGAAGGTTGATTATAGAAGGAGTTAACTAGCAATTGCATGGATGGAGAGTGAAAAACAATTTAGGAACCCCCCTGACACCCCCTCCCAGTCCACTCGAACGAGATTCGAACCTTGATCTCCCCATACTTGGAAGTCTAGCTCAACAGGAAACTAGCACATTAGCTAACTATGCCACTTACTACCCATTCGGGTTATACACTTTTAAGTACTAATTACGCTAATGGATTAGGAATTGGGAAGGATGAATTAGAGGAAGTGAACCCGCATTTGCGTGGAGGGGGAGTGGAAAAAAAAGTTCACCCGACCAAGATTCGAACCTCGATCTCCCCGTCCTCAGCGGTTGAGCTCAACACAACTAGCGTGTTGGCCAACTACGCCACCGAGGCGGGTAGATTTGAACTTAAAACATTGTTTTTGTACCATAATATTTTGTATGTTTAAAGTTTTTGTAACAACATTTTAACGTGTCAACATATATTTTAAGCTTGTCATCAACTCGTGTATGTTCTAGTTAATGATGCATTATTAATTATATATAAATTGATATAACTCTATAAGGAAAACCTCTTTTCGCTTTATGAGGTAATTGTATTATATTTGGAAGAATGTATAGGAAAGGTGGATAGAAACATATAAAAGGGGGACAAACACAACATGGCCTTTACAATGAAAATAAGAACACAGTTCACGCTTTACACTGCTGCTAATGGACAAAGAGGAAATGGTTGCCTCTTAAAGAAAATTGATCGTCACCGCCCAATCCCCCGACCTAGGTTTCATTCTATCGGAACTCATCAGGGAGGAGTGTGAAAAGCGCAATGCAACTTCCTAAAAGAGAAAACCAAAAAACAAAAGAGGAGAAAAATGAAAATGGTAAAGAATGATAGGACACATAGATAGGCAGCAGTGTAAAGCGTGAACTGTGTTCTTCTTTTCATTGTAAAGGCCATATTGTGTTTGTCCCCCTTTTATATGTTTCTATCCACCTTTCATATCTCCGAATGTGCTCTGAATTGTCCCGCAAGTCTGCCTAAATCTTGAGCACGATTTTGACCATACTTTTCATCAAACCTTGGAGTACAGAATTATTTTAAACAGCCTGCACACAAGTCAGGTGGGAGTTTGAAACCCATAAAATCAAACACACCCAAGATAGGCGTTTTCATTCCAGTGATGATGGTATCACCCAGATACCAAACTAGTCTTCAATTAGTGAGTATGAGCTGTAAGCCCATTTCAAGTCGAAGTGAAGTATCACCCCAACCCCCTAGCTATATTGCCACAATCAAATTATCTGTGGACTACCCAGGGAAAAATGTAAAACAACAACCCTGTTTCACCCCCATAGGGCACCACCTGACTCACTTATATATGATCCTGGTTTGACCGTGCCACAGTACCTTTGTTAATGCCCATCTTGTAGATAGTATGACTCATTTACAAGGCAGTGCAAGAAACACTGAATTTTTCACTGTAATTGAAAAACTTATCAGCAAAAGATGATTAAGGCGTTTTGTTATACTCCAGGAAATGTTTTCCTAAATATTGCTAATTTTACTAAGTTATTTAAACAAACAAGCCATGAATGTCTTGTGAAATGTATTAAATGTGAACTTATGTTATAAACAATAGTACCTTCGCAAAATGATCTAAGACCAAGAAAATATTGAATTTCAATAAGTTTTGTCATATCCAAAATTGAATGTACAAGATGAAAAATAAATAGCAGGTGTCTTGGTAAGAAATATTAAGTCACTATAGATCAAATTCCACTGAAACATTTTTATTTCGAGTTAGTAGTTTGATAAAATATTAGAGTGAAAAAAATTAAGTAGCAGAACGCCGATAACATTATCAATCTCAGAGTTTATTCACTTTCTAATTTAAAAAAAACATATTGTGTGTTAACCACAGTAAAATGAAAGTATAATATACTTTAAAATATCTTTTTCGATTCAACTTAGTGCTTGGTAAAAAAAAAATATATACAAAAGCTTTTGATGTCAGAACCGGACAAAGTTACTCTTAAAATTATGTTAAATGTATTTTAAAGTAAACTATGTATTTAGTACATATTTAGTTGATCTTTATACCTTTTTAATGAATTGTGATAAGTCATGAAATTTGAGTAATAAACTAATTTTATTAAAATGATAATAATGGGAAAAATATATTATTGTGACCGTCGCTCTAATATTTAATTTGATCTTCTCTATCTACCACCCTATTATTAGTGTTTTACATATGACAATTATTTAGATTGCTAACAATCGTTGAAATACTTACTAAAATTGTTTCCTTTGTTACATTAATAACATAGATTAAGGTATCTGATAAGGCTATAAAGTTTTGTTTTTTAAATAAATGTTTAAATTTTTAAGCCTTTCTATTTTTGAAAAATGTAAAAATGTTATTCAGCACTAAAGAAAAATTTAATTTTTTTAGAATTTACATGAAGACAACTCCTGATATCTAGCTGTTGGAAATGTAAAAAAATTAACAAAACTCAAGTTGAAAGTTATGTGAAGAAATGTAAACACAAGAGTAAAAAATCTGGATTCTTCACAGACTGTACACTGAAAAAAAAGTATTATAAACAAACCGCGAGCTGAAATAAAAATTATTAAATGAAAGCATGGCATATTATCAGATTAAAACACACTTGTCATCTGGTGTTCCTGAAGTCCCTGGATACATATCTCAGAATAGCGAGGAGAGAAAAAAAAAAGACCGACATGACCTGCAGACTTACCCAACTCCTTGTCTTGAAGGCTGTTGATTGGTCCCGGAATTTGGCTGCGCTTGAGGAACTACTAAACCTCGATTACCCTAAAAACACACCATCAAAAATATAGTGTTAGCTCTTAAATATATGTGTAGATTCAATTTTGAAAATATAGCATAAAATTAATGCTAAGATAATATTTTCTTAGGAGTGTGCAAAGTTGACTTATTTGATTGGAAGACAAATTGAACTACATAAAACATTTCTTAGTTATAATATTTAAAAATATATATGTAAGTAAAGTAAAATAGATTATTAAATATATTTATAAAGCTTTACACCATGAATAATAAACATTAGGGGTCGGTGAATATTAGACTTGTGAACAAGCTTTTGAATAGGTTCTGCGATTTTCCAAATTCCTGAAAAAGGCAATTTCTCATCTGTAATGTGTCTATGATTATGAATGACTAGACACACCTAAATATCGCGAGACATGTTTTTAACCCTTTGAGTGCCAACATCACTCAGAGCAACGCGCAAAATATTTGCTAAAAATGCCAGCATCGCTCACAGCGATCCCATGTTTTCGAGCTCTTAGTTCAGTATTAAGTCAGCAGATAGAGTAGATTTTATTTCCACTGCATTCTCGTATGTTCAAGCTACTTTTATTTGTCTTTGCATTTAGAGTTTCAATATATCGAAGATGAAAATTATTTTATAACTTTTTTATTTTATGAGGTTTATCTTTGGCCTTGTTTGTAAACATAGTTACTAAGAGGAAAGCTGTGATTCAAGACACAGAAATAATAGCAATATTTATTGATGATTAAAGCGAGAGTGATCAATTTGTTAGTGATTATGAAAGCAGTGATTCTGAATTTGTAAATGATGAAACTGAACAGGAATTATATTCTAGTGAAAGTGAATGATCATAACAAGTAGCGGTGGCAGCTGACATTGATAAGGCATGTGTGAATACGAGTGAACAGTTGATGGTAACTGAAACAATTGCTACGTATAACCCAATTTTAGCATAAAATCTAAAGTTAGTTTTTTTTGTAAACTTTGTTAAATACCTTCAGTGATTTATTCTATTTCATACTATTTAAATTTTCAAAGTTTAAACATTAATGTTAAATAAAACATTAATTTTTTTTAATATCTCGGCTGGTGATTTTTTTTATTATATCTAAAAATTAAAAAATATGTATAATTAAATAATCTGATTGGCAAGCATGTTAGCTAGTTTATATAAAAATTTGAGTGCAAGAAGTTCAAAGACCAATAATTCATTAAAATTTAAACAAAATCTTGTATTTTCCAGCAAAATAGCTTGGCCTTTTTGGCACAATTTTTTTTTTGTCATTTCTCTTGGCACTCAAAGGGTTAATAACGTTTAGTTGGTACATTAGAAATAATATAAGAATATTTTTAAATTTCAATGCATATAATGTACATGTATAAAACAAAATTGAACTTTTTATTGAAATTGACTATTTGGCAATCTATATGCAAATAATAGCCAATAATGTCGATTTAAATGACATGTAACGATTTCCAAACTAAACACATTTTTACTTGGTAGCAGGCGACATTGTTCTTTGCCTGAAATTTCCAGGAAAAATAGTACCAACTGCATAATTATAATTTTATTCTTACTATTGCTTTAACAAATCCAAGTTTCCAGTCCTGAAGAAATAGTTCCCTTGACCAAAGATCATCGGCCAAGAAGAAGTAAAATGGGTGTGATTTGGCTACTATAGCAGTCAATTTGTGACCAAAGGTAACTATTTAAAATCTAGGAATTTCAAATTTAGCTGTAATTTTTCTGTCCATTTAAGTTCCAATAGATTTTTATTAACCTTTTCAGCTAAAAAATGCCTTTTATTTAATAAAATCCAATCGTTTTATTTACCACAAATAAGGGTATTTATGAATTACACATTGTTTACTCATTTCTACCGTTCACACACCTCTACTATGTAGTTTTTCATGCTCCTTACACAAAAATACAGATACACTTCTACTATATTCAACCTTCCTTATCCCTATTTCATTAGCGTTATTAGTATAACCAGAACAGGTAGCAAGACGCAATAGTAAAAAATATTTAAAAAGTGAGCAATTAGTCATTTATCACCAGATATACGATGCAAGGCAAAGAAAGAATTATTTTCAAGGATGCCGAAATTGCGAGTCCATAAGTCTTTCAATCCCGAGTTCTAATAAATATTTAAAGCTTGACTCGAAGATCAGATTATTCAGTTTAGAGCTCATATTATTCACAGAAGCCTATTATTCACCCCTGGTTGTTGTTTTTATAAAAGTGATAAATATTACACTACTTTAGAGTAAAATTGGTGGTAATTAACGAGCAGGCCTGAAAATGTACCTGGAAACCTTCTGCAGACTCATCATGCTCCGTGAATCTTCTCTTTTGGCCGGCCTTGCTCAACTGTTGTTGCTGAGTGGCTTGTTGTTGTTGAGCTTGCTGTGCTGCAGCCTGCTGCTGTGCTTGCTGCTGCTGTTGTTGTTGCTGTTGTTGTTGTAACTGTTGCAAGGGAGAACCTTGTTGCCCTGGTGGGCCTTGTTGTTGTGAGGAAGGACCTTGTTGTGAAGGTGACCCTTGCTGCATAGGTGGACCTTGTTGCATGGGTGGTCCTTGCTGCATGGGCGGACCTTGCTGCATGGGTGGACCTTGTTGCATGTGCGGACCTTGTTGCATGGGCGGACCTTGCTGCATGGGTGGACCTTGTTGCATGGGCGGACCTTGCTGCATGGGTGGACCTTGTTGCATGGGTGGACCTTGCTGCATTGGTGGACCTTGCTGCATTTGAGGTGGCTGTGGTAGACCAGGAGGGCCCTAGAAAAGCATAAAAAATAAAATACTGGGTGTTGTAAAACCTCTTGACTCGAAATTTTTTAAGACTAATTGTCAAGCTGTGCCTATAAAATGTTGGTTCCAAGAAGAAAACAATGGTGTGTGGTTTTTACCTGTTGCATGCCTGGAGGGGGTCCTTGTTGCGGTATTCCAGGACCTTGCTGCTGTAAGGCCATACCGGGCGGAGGACCTTGTCCCGGCTTCAGTTGTTGGGGCCATGACTGTGTCACCTGAAGCTGTTGACCAAAATTTGGGTAGCTCACTGCAGGTGCGGCCTGAGAGTTGGGAATGTACTGTAGCAGACACAAGAACAATATACATTCATTCTCTTACTAATGGACCAAATGTTGCATTTTACTAATATAAGATTGACCAGTGAGGAGTTTGAGAGAGGATTATTTATAATTAAATTTGGTTCATATCAACTATTTTATTATTTTAAATTTCCAATTTTAAACAGTTCATGGAAATGAAATATAGTAAAAGAAATAGTTCTTGACAGCCAACCTTGTAGTCCAACCAAAAGCATCAGTCGACTCTCTTGACCTGAACAAACTGTCTGTGACAGTAGAAGCTTGTGCTTGAAAATGTGTGAGTATTTTTACTCTTTTATCTAAACTATTTCTACTCCAGTATCACTAAGATAAGTGTGCTGGCTACCCCTCCTAATTTTAATCATGATTTAGCTTAGGGCTCTATTCCAAATAATCAGAAACAAGAAATATAAACTGAAAGGGTTTTTTTTGCAAGCCGAGGTCATTCAAGAGGCAATCGTCTAAAGTGTCTGTCTAAGAACTAAACAAAGCAATACTTGGACTTCCTGTACCCTCAGTTCTACACTAAGTAAAATTTACTGTTAAATAAAATAAATGAAGGCCCAATGGTCAAATGATTTTATAATAATAGAGAAATAGTTTAAGTAATAAGTGCAAATTTGATGACAGAAGAAAGGAAGACGACCTCACCTTCGTGCATTGGATTCTTACCACATTTTTCCTCTTTCTCTAAGAGGGCTTTATTCATTAAATTTACCCTTTTTAATTTTACTTTTTATATTACCTGTTATTATTATTAGCACTGCGTCTTACTACCCGTTCGGGTTGTACGCATATATTACATGTTAAAATTTAAGAATCAAAATCGAAAATCAGAATAGTGAAATCTCTGATTATTAGACACTGTGGGGCTTTGTGACAGTAGAGCGTGGCGAGGGGAGAGATATTTCCCCATACTCCCTCAACACAAATATGGGTGCATCACCTCTAAGAATACCTTATAATTTCGATCATATAAATTAGTGTTGAAGGCATAACTAAAAGTAAATAGGTTTGTAAAACACAGGAGTTTGCAAAAAAGTGAAGCTGAGACTGACCTGGTAAGGATAAGATATAGCGACTGTCTGCTGAGCTCCCGGGGGCCCCACAGTGATGAACTGTTGCTGGCTGCTCATACCAGGCATGGGGACAGGCTGGGGGGCCCCGTCCTGCCCTTGAGGAGGAGGTTGACTCACATACATCTGCTGGGACTGGAACTGCTGGCCAGGTAGTGGAGGGGGCACAGCGGTGGGTGGGGGACCACCTGAAATGTTGGGAGGTATCTCACTGTCTCCGCCAGCATGCTCCACACCTGCCACAAGCCATCATATTCGCAAACACTTCAACACCTCACGTGTGCTTGCCCTACACACAACTTGGTCAAAGAGAATGTAAAAGTTATTCACAAAAATAAGCATGGAAATACCAACGAATCGGAATCAGATATATTTATGCATCAGCCAATAATCAAGATTAGTGATCGCAGTTTTCATATAGAATATATCTGTTAAAGGAAAAACTCTATCTACTTTTTGAGATAGTGTGTGAAACGTGTGAAAAGGTAAAGAAAAGAGGGTCAGAAACAAATTAAGTGGTATGAACTAGTTGGGTCCAATCCACTAATTTATGAATCCCAATCTCCAATTTACCTTCAAATCCCGAATATAGAATCTGAATCTTGGAAAAAAATTATTAACAAAAGAGGAAATATAAAAGAGAATAATATAAAACTCAAAGAGCAACTAAATGTTAATACTCTTTCCTATAATTTGGGATAAAACCATATTTTCAATAGGAATTAACTAATTTAAATTATTTTTATCAAAAATGTAAGAAAAATCTACTATTTGATTTGTATTGTGTGGTATTAGTTCGAAATTTTTATATTCGATTTGATAAACAATCCCATTTGCATACCCATACAAATCAAATAGTTAATTTTAATACTTTTTGATGGACATTATTTAATTAGTTAATTTCTATTGAAAATGGTGCGTTGTATTTAACTATTAGAAGAGTGCAAAAACCAACAAGCACCATGATATTTAACCTTTCTTAAATGTCTTCTTGAAGGTGGTTCAGAACCGATTGTAAGATGAACTTAAAAACCAGATCCCAATCCATTCATTAACTGAATGTATATATGTTATAATGAACTGATTATAAGAAATAATATAACATTTGATTACTATTTATATTTTCTATTATTCTATTATATTTATGTTATGATTTTGTTCATAATTTTTTCCAAGAATCGAATTCAAGATTTGGAATTCGAGGGTAAATAGGAGATTCAGATTCGTAAAATAGTGTATTCAAGGTTTGGAATCATAAAATAGTGGATTTTAGATTCGGGTTCGACCCTACTCTACAAACAATATCAAGTTTTGATCGCTGGTAGACCATAACATCCCTACTCTTCTTCTATATTGCATATATAATCACTCACCTGGCGGAGGCAAGTGCTGCTGACTAACCACGACCACGCCTGGCGGGGCCATCATGCCTGGAGGTGGTTGCTGCAGAAGAACGTGGTGTCCTTGTTGCAACTGCTGTTGGGGTGGAGGTAGATGCTGCTGTTGATGTTGTTGCTGCTGCTGTTGCTGCTGTTGTTGAAGCTGTTGCTGCAGCAAAGCCTGTGCAATAGAGGCGAGAGTTTTTTTGTTTTTGTTTTTAGCCCTGTGTCTTACCACATGTTTAGGTTATACGTGTTTGTATTAATACGCTAATGGGTTAGGAATAAGGAGGATTGAATTTGGAGGAAGTGTACCCACATGTGCATGGAGAGTGTGGGAGACCATTTAGGAGAAACCAATTAGGAAATACACCCGAATGGGCTCGAACTATGATCTCACCCCCATAGGTATTCTAGTCTATTGTGAGAATAACACCATAGACCATATAGCCCCCAAAGCGGGTCAGAGACTAGTTTAAAGTTCCTTGATTTGTTTACAAATTCTTGAAAGTATCTACATAGCAAAACGTGCCAAGTTTGATTTCCGGCATTGCTGAAAGAATTACTAGGCTGGTTAATATAAAGCGAAAGTGAACAAGTGCATAGCGAAGACCCACCCGTGAAGTGCTCCATAAAATTAGCACTGATCATTTTTAATGACTAATAGTTTATATAGTTAACATAAGCCTGTTCAAACCTTTAGAATTTCAAATCAGAATCTTACTAAGATTCAGATTCAATGTTTTAAATCTTAGCAATGGAAAGATTCGAATTTTATTCAAATTTTCAAATATAAATATATTAGGGCTTGTCTTAGCAGCTATTTTGCCAATCACGCCGATGTTGATTATTTTTGCAGATTAGGCTGATCACCGATGGTTTATCTTATTTTAAATGTTTCAAAGATAAAATATACAGTAATGATATTTAAAACAAGTATCCACATGTGTCATTTTTATTTTATTCAATATAGCAGGTTTGCTTAAATATAAGTTTAAATGAAAACTTAATAATAGATTTAAATATCTCTATAATGAAAACCTCTTTTCGTTTTATGAGGTATTTTATTATATTTGTAAGAAGGTATAGGTATTGGGCGGTGACAGTTGATTTTCTTCAAGAGGCTACTATTACCTCTTTGTCCAATGGCAGAAATGTAAAGTGTGAACTGTGGTGTTCTTTTCATTGAAAAATCCATATTGCGTTTGTCCCTTTTATACGTTTCTATCCATTTTTCCTATACCTTCTTCCAAATATAATTTATTGTTATGTTAGTGATAGTTTTATATTGAGATTTTATTTTTAAATCACTCATAGGATATAATGAAAAAAATATTAATCTTAGAGTAAAAACAGAAAAAAAATAAAAATTCATTCGATTAAATAGCATTTAGATAAGCATCATTAATTCTAAAATATTGTTTTAAGTATCAACTGATACATAAATTTAAGTATTGAAAAGAAGAGAAGTCATGAATCAAAGATGCAGTTTTGAAACCTCTAATAGTTCTTTAGTTTTAGTTTCCCTTCAATCTTCCTTTCAAGGTTCAGACAAATGTTTACTGGTATTTTTAACTAACCAAGGTTATTTAACCAAAATTGTATGTTATAATAACTTTTAAACATTATCTTTATGTATGCATGTCTTTTTTACTTTTGTTTAACAAATTCACTGGGTTTTAATTAAATGCTTCATTTATTATCATTTAACTAATTCCGCACAACTTTATTTCATAAATTGAGTATTATAGCTTTCGATATGTTTATTGTCGAAGCAAAGTTGCTAGTTGTTTTGAGGACAAGTTGAAGTTTCAAAGCTTCGCACACACCCAGTTTGAAGCTTGCTTTTCTTTGTGAAGCAGTTGGTGTTTCTTACCTGTATGTGTTGCTGAGGAGGCACCAGAGGGCCAGCATGGGTAGGGATATGCAGGCCAGGAGGAGGCAGTTGTAACTGTTGTTGTAATTGATGCTGTTGCTGCTGCATTTGATGTTGCTGCTGTTGGCCGAGCATCTGCTGCGGTTGTTGGGCCTGTTGTTGAAGGAGCTGAGGATGTTGTTGGGTTAAGTGAGGGGGTGGCATACCCAGTAAAGGTGGTGGACCAGCAAGCTGTGTCACTGTGAACACCATGGGAAACAAACTTTGTAAAAAAAAAAAGCTGATGGTTAATTGCTCTTGACTTTTAGATCAAATGGGAGGAGTGCCTGATATTTTTGATGGGTAAGTTTGTGAACTAGGAATATCTACGATAGATAGATTGGCCACAGGTTTTCAATGTGATTTTTTTAGTTTAAGGTGATTTGTTTCCCCTGCGTCAATATCGATCATGCCCTACTGTTCTAAAGGTCTCAGCCATTCATTTCATAAGCCCTTCTTAGGATAGGTTTGTGTGTGAATATGGGAGAATTAATTATCAATCAAGCTAAGAGTACAAGCTTGCCTTTATTTTCTTAGTACAAATATTTCAGTTTATTCCATGTGAAATCCCCAAGTTTGAGAATACCAGTGTAACATTAGCTTTTATATGTTATTTATATATTTCTTAGATTTTTCTGTTTTGGCGTAGCTGTGAAAACAATTTTATTTTATTTTTTGCTAAAAGAGATGCTTTGATTTGGGCTCAACTACTTAAAATATTCATAACTTGATCATTTATTAACACTTTACATGGCACGGGCGATAAACAACCTCTTTGTTTGCCTGAACGTTTCCTGGTGCGGGAATGAATCAACGTTTCTTTGCAATAAGTTATTGTAATGCCATCTATCAATAAACCACTGTACCCTTAGCCTGTCTGAATACTTCGTATTGAAGCTAATAGATTGGGCTACCAGTTCAATAATATACTATGACCATGACTAAAGCAAATAAATGAGAAAATACATAAGAAGTGAAAATATGGGTCAGAAAAGAGTATACGAGCCGGGCCCGCGTGGATTGCTGTGTTAAACACACACCACAAGGAATGAGTTAACCAAGCTTGTTCATTTTGGTATCAAATTAAAGCTTATATTTAGTAATTTAAAAAAAATTCAAATTCTTTAGACCAGCGGTTCCCAACCTTTTATAGCTGGTAGATCATCAAATTTCCATAATCCCCTACCTCCACTATTTTTTGGGAGAGCTATTAAAATAAACATGTGTATGGGTATGAGCATCTTACATATGGCTGCCCACCCAATAGATGCATAGTTACAACTAGTAGGCAGTGTTGCTAATACCATAAGAAAAATTATCCTACTTACTTTGGAAAAGGGATTGAAATCTTGAATGTCTTTAATATTTTTTTATTTTTAACGTTATTTACCAATTGTTCCACCCTCACTTGGAAGTGCTTCAATGCTCCCAACTTCCTTGGAGGAGGGACCGCCCCCCCCCCCACCCCTTTGGATTGGGAACCACTGCTTTAGACAAATAATTATATATAAAAATATATATATATTTATGTTTGTTTTTATTAGTTATTTCTCCAATATTAGATTCATCACCAACTATTTCCATCCTGTGGCCAGGTCAGTTTAGTAAAGTGCTTCTATCTTTCTCTATTCTTCCCCTACTCTTCCTCCCTTTAGCGATTCCATTACTCTCCTCTCCTCTTGTCTTTGTGTGTATATTATTATTTACAAATGTATCTGTATACAATGTAATATTGTCAATGTAATTACCTCCTTGGGGCATATGACTAGTAAACACGCCTGATACATTGGAAACCACTGGCAGAGAAATGGATGTCGCCACCAGGCCAGACTGCTGGACAAGTTCTTAAACATATAAAGAACATAAACTTAACAATAAAAAACTTTCTTTCCTGGGGGAGTGTAAAGTTTCAAAAAGTCAAATAACAACTATTCACTTCAACTTTCAACAAACAATTTATTCAACATCTTAAAAAGCATTTAGAATCAAACTAAAAATTTCTATATACTTTTTTGGCCAAATTTTGTCTCCAAAATTAAGGTGCATTTTATTAACCATGGCACATTAGATTCAAACAAACTTGAAAACTCTACCTATTACTCTGCCGTATGCTCTTGCTCCTACAACCCCTCTAAAATTTTCCCCTCTCCTCAAACATGGTGTATCATTCGGCTTTATCCAGCTTTCTGTTCAGGTTACTTCGTTGTTCCCTAGAAATCGCTCGCCATCAATTTAGCTGATATCTTTTCAAACGGGAGCACTTGCACCACTGCCTAATCTACTTATTGCAGCGGTATTTTGGTGGTTTTGTCAAGTGAAATGATGACAGGGCGAAACACAAGAGGTTTTTGGTTTCAAAGATTTAACACAAAATATTAACTAAGCAAAATATTTTTTGATTTGGTTATATATAAAAATTTTGATTGAATGTTTTTTTATAAAATCTTCACAATATTTATTTAGTTTCACCTTTTCAGATATACATCAATTACAGTTTTTCCAAACCCACACACGTTATGTCTATTTTTTTTTTTTTTCGTATATATGAAACTAAATTGAAGTGTGAATGAAAAGAATATGAAATATATATATATGAAGCCAGTAGAATCCGGATTATAGGACCTAAATGAGACCGACTGGTGGTCGGATTACCAAAATGTCGGCTAATTCGGAATCAAGGGGAGGGAATGGAACGGAGCAAAATTAAATGGAAGTGCAGAATAGATAGATGGATGGAAATCAAGGAAGAGGTCTACATTGGCTTCATTTGACTGGCAAAGGCCATTCGATAGAGTGAATTGGAAGAAACTGATGAAAATATTCAAGATCGGCAGCAACTGGAGGGACAGAGAGTGAAGGTAAGGCTGAATGGTGAAGTGACCAACAGGATAAAGATAAGAAGGGGAGTGAGGCAGGGATGATGTTTGTCACCCATTCTGTTCAACGTGTGTGGAGAGTGGAGGTTCAGGGAAGCCCTGGAGGGATATGGCATTTTCAGGATATGAGGACGCGTCAGCACAGTAAAATAATCTAGGGTTGTGAGAAACTTCAACTTGGCTTTAAAACAGACACCAGCTTCAACTTCACTTCAAAACACATTCTGGCTTCAAAACTTTGCCAATAAAAATATTTACAGTTAAAATACTCCATTTATGTTCAACAATAGCCATTCTGAGCTGCTTTTACATTACAAATTAATATTTATAAGGAAAAAATCGGAAGAAACTGAATTGCATGTTGTAATAGTAACTTGATATGTCAATGTAACACTAAGTATTACAAACAATTTTGCAATAAAATATTTTCCAAATAATTAGTGCATAAAATAATTTAAATAATCACAATATAACATTTTTTCAGGCATAAAACAACTAAAAGAAAATATTCGAACCTTGATCTGGCTTAAAGAATATTTCATATATTCAAGTTTGCTTCGAATTGAAAAAATGGACTTTGCACACCCCTAAAATATGCAAATGATCTAGCACTGCTGGCCAAACATAAAGAAGAGTTGCAGGAAATGATGGACCAGCTGGTGGAGCTAAGGAAAAGTTATGACAGGGAGATCAACATTTAGAAGTCAAAAATGATGGTGTTTCAAAAAAATGAAGATCCGCTGAAAATCAAAAGTGTAAATAAACCAAGAGTTGGAAAACATAGAGCAGTTCAAGTACCTGGGACGTCTGCTGACAAAGGATCAAGGAAATTTGGTCGAGGATCGCCATGGCCAAGGAAGCTCTCAACAAGATTAGGTTACTGCTGACCAGCAAGTTGAGTTTGGAAGTGAAGAAGAAACTGATGAAATGCTACATTTGGAGCATCGTGCTGTATGGAGAAGAAACTTGAACTCTTAGTTATATAGAAAAGAAATGCTTGGAAAGCTGTGAAACATGGTGCTGGCTAAGACTTGAGAAGATCAGGTGGACAAACAGGGTGACAAATGAAGTCCTAAAAAGATTTTGGATGTGATTCTATGTTACAAAGAAAACTAGATCGGACACATCCTTAGGAATAACTATCCTTGAAGGAAAGGTTGAGGGAAAGAGGGGCTTAGGAAGAAGGATGATTCAAATATTAGATGACTTGAGGGAGAGAGGAAAATTTTAGGAGCTGAAGGAGGCAGAGGGCAGAGTGCATTTGCAATCTAGGTTCTGATAAAAGGAATAAATTATGTGAAAAATTGCAAAATTATTAATTTATTCCATGTGAACAGAACAAAGTATTTTAAATCATATTCAAAATGCAAAAGTCATTGTTTAAAAGATCGTATTTAACATTGAAAGGATGATAGAAGGGCTAGGCCTACACACCAGAAATTGTAAGCCTCAAAGTTCCTCAATTAAAACATATAATTATGAAATTTTCAGGGTACACCATCCCCGTTTTCAGCATAAAATGGCATAATTATGTGTTAATTGTGTACTTTAAGGCCTACAGTTTTCTGGTGTGTAAGACTAGCCCTTCTATCCGCTTTTCAATGTGCAATTTAATAAGGTCGTTTAGTGCCATTTTTCCTTTGTTTAGAAGATTGGTGATTCAAGCTATGCTTCTCTACCTTGATGTGAGGTCAAGTCAATGGCATGTTTTATATATATATGTGTGTGTGTGCTTGTGTGTATGTGTGTGTCTCATATAAAGCGGAATGTCGGATAGACGGTTGGATGATCAGGACTTTACTGTATCTATAAAGAACTGATAGTTTCATAGACTTCTTCCTCCATCAAAGAGCTCTATAAAAGTGCTATGGTTTTTTTACCCAAATGATGTCACACACACCTTGGGGTTGAGCCTGTAGAGTCACCAGGCCAGGTTGACCAATATTAACAGCTTGAAGATGGCCTGCAATACACACAAAAACATCATCTTCTATGGGTTGAATCCAAATCTTTATTTCACCAAAAAAAACCTAATCTTATAAAATATGGTAAACATAAGAGTTTTATTTTACTCGATTAATTCTTATACATTACTTATAGATATAAAAAATAACTTATTGTTTACATTTTTTGTAATATAGCCTAATGCGTTCATTATAATATAAGTTTAAATTAATGATCCAAGGTTGTTTTTTTTTACTATAATTATGTTGGTCTAAGCCAGCAGTTAGCAATATGAGAGCTTTTAAAAAAAAATCAAGTTAAAATTTGTAAACAAAATAAATAAAATAAAAACAAGTTTTTCTAATTCAATAATTTTAATCTCAAATCCAATACGTTGTAAAGTATGCTTAAGGATTCAAGGGATTTACAGATTTGATGGTCCCATCCCTAAATTCAGTAGATAGATAGTCTATAAAGGAGAGCAGCTTCTTCACAGTTTGCCCCAAAATAAGTGAATTTTGATAATCGAATAACAAATAAGTTAGTTCCGATTCTACAATTTTATAAGTATAGCAAATCACGAATTCCCATATAGAGTAGAATCATGTAGTCTTGAGAGATGAGGAGTCAAGATTTTAATTTTGTATATTTTTTCTATGCTGCACCAGTTTTTGTGCACACATCTTACACCCCCTTTGGACTAATCTAATGGGGTAGAAATGAGTAAGGTATAAGTGAGAAAAAATGAACCCTCATTTGCATGGAGAGTGGGAAAATCTTTAAAAAGAAAAACACTATCAGTATCTCGATCTTCCCATCAACGGCAGGCCAGTCTAAGAGTGATGCCTTAGACCATTTGTCCACCGATAAATGTGCAAGAAAATGATATTTGAAAGGAGTTTGATTACCCCAGTTACCTGGATGTAAGGTCATATTGTTGATCTGTTGCTGCTGTTGATTATGTTGTTGCTGTTGATGAGCTTGTTGCTGTTGCTGTTGATGTTGGAACTGAGCGAACTCTTGCTGCATGGTCTCTACAAGATTGTAAGACAACTGACGAGCAGCCTGCAGGCTTTCAAATTTCGGGTGCCTTTACAAAAGTAAAATCAAGTCAAGTCTAAATTGGCTTCATTTGTTTCAGGAGTCAAACTACCTAATTTATTATATTTGAGGTTCTTTAAAAAGTTAATAGATCGACATTTCATCTTTGTTTATGTTCTGAGTTTGTCTCTTGTGGACAGTTGTAGGGATGTGCGAGGTCCACTTTTTCGAACCAAGGCAAAGCTAAATTGAGTTCATCAAATATACCCAGATCCGAAGCATCAGCCAGCTCTAATTTAAAGCAATGTCAAGTTTTTGAAACGTTGAACAACCCTATATTGTAATATAAAATTGATTTAGAATCTTTAAGATAATACTTCATAATAGGCTTCTACATTTACCATCAAATTATTTGTTTATTTTTTAATTGAAATAAATACAAAGGCTAAATTCAGAATTGCTAAAAATCTTGAAAATATACCTAGACCTAAATTAGAAAAATATTTTTAAAATTTCTCCCGTTCCGTTCCTCCGAGAAATTTCTTAAAGTCAAAATCTCATTCCCGCACAGGACAAGTATATAATGAATTTTTTTTGAACAAAACTTAGGTCGAGAAATTGGGTAGTAGCGAATGATTTTTAATAACAGTCAGGCATTACTTTCTTATCCAGTAGTAACTGTATGAAGTGTAAGTTGTATAACTCTTTTAATTGTTTAGGCTATGTTGTATTTGTCCCTTTGATTTGTTCTTATCACTCTTCGCTTATCTTTTTTCACACAAAGCATTTAGATTATAGGTCTGTTTGCAGTGCTAATTGCCAAACATTTTTAGTGACTTTAAAAATTAAGAATGAAAATCAAAAACATAAGTACACTTATGGGATGATCCAGGCAGTAATAAAAACCAACTTACTCGCAAAAAAGATGAAGAGGCTCAGCCGATTCTTGCCCCGTGTTGGGTTCTATGAAGCCAGAACCTTTGCCCCGCAGAGTAACAATTGCTCCCGTTTCGTTGCGAATGTAGTGCAGGTTTGCTCCTCCTTGTCCAATCAACTTGTTACGCAGATCAAAATTGGGTGGAGCATGTTCAAGGCCAACAATTACTTTTTCCTGTACAAAGAGTTTTTGTTAAATGTGTAAAATATACTTTGGGCTCAAACAGAAGGCATGCGAGGACTCCCTCAATCCATTTCAGGAATTTTGTTTTGAGGTATTTAACATGTAGTTTATGAACCGAATGATTATATTAGCACATGACTTATAACTAACGTAAATCTAAAACAGACTCAACATCTAGCCGTTATCACTGTGGAAGGGGAAACCCATGGCATGGCTGAAAACATTATCATAAATTAATTCTAAAAGTTTTAAAATGGGAATATATTAGACAGTATTCCTAAATTTTAAAGTAACAGTACTAAAATTTAACTCAACTTAATTGACTAAAATTCCTATAAATCAATTTTAAAATCCATGCCGGAAATCAAAACAAGGACCATTATCTCGGTGAACATCCAGGAAATAAAACAATTTAATTCAAGTGTATTACAAACTGATACGTGATGGTTGTCCAAAGGTGTAGTCCCGATAGCAGAAATAAATTTAATTGAGTAAAAAATGAACATCTGGACACAAGAAATGAGCCCATCACCTTTGGCTTTGCACCTCAATGTCCTACCAGTGAGCCATCCTGGTCCATCTCATATCAAACGGTATTTTTCGCTAGTTGATGTATTGAGCGATTCTCAAAAAATTATTTAAACTGTGTGTACACAACACACATTTTAAAAAATCATGCACATCTTAGAAAGAAGTGCCGCAGCAGCGAAATTTCTCTATGGATTTTATAAAATATGGAATTGAATGCTCTGAATTTGATACTATATGCACCTTACACCAAAACCAAACATTTAACATAATATGTGAATCCAAGATTTTCAATTTCAAATAAAATATAATTTGGAAAATTTTCCAAACAAATCCAAATGGAATATTTTTATAGAGAAAATGTCTAAAATTGGGTATGTTATTGTGAAAATGTTTCAAATCGAATCCAAAACATATCTAATGATGAAATTTTGTAGTCTAAGACTAAAATATAAATACCGCTATATGACTACCTGAAATTTTGATGAAATGAATTAATATATTTTAAAACAGAGTGATGCTAGTTTATTTAAAAAAGTGTATATTGAGGCGGACTGGATAGAAACTGGTCAAGATGGGGATAAGGTGTAATGAGGTGGACTGGAATGAAACAGCTCAAGATGAGGATAGGGTGTAGTGAGGTGGACTGGATAGAACCTGCTTAAGATTGAGAGCGGTGGCATAATTTTCTAAGTGTGGCATTGAATTTTTTTAGTTTCCGATGTCATTGAGTAAATAAGTAAGATTCAAAACTTTGATTATTAGATTTAAATTCAATTCTGTCAAATCCAAATTTGGAGTCTATTTGGATTAGAAGTTTCAAGTTTGATTAAAATTTCTCAAATATTAACATCTAATGTCTGCCGTTTTAACTACCTGTTCAGGTTATACACATATATACCAATTACGCTAATGAGTTAGGTATGAAGAAGTTTGAGCTCATAGGAAGCATAGCCACATTTGCACAGAGGGAAATTGGAAAAGCAGTTTGGAAAAAGACCCTCAGTACACCCAACCAATATTCCAAACCTCGATTTCCCTGACGTCAGCAGTCTAGTCTTAACATGATAGTAACGCCTTTAACCCTGCGGCCACCAAAGCAGATTATTTCAATACTAATGGCCATAATATTAAAATGGTGGCTTGAATCACATGTTTAATGCCAACATTAATAAATGTATAAAAGATTTATATCAATTTTTGGCAGCTAAAGACGATAAGATAGGTTTTAATTTTTATTTGGACACTTTGCCAACTACAAAAATTACAACTACAAATAATTTTAATGGCTGGGTAGTGATGCTTAAAGCCATTACATTGATATAACTTATTTATGTACCTTAAACCATAATAATTGTGTAATTAATTCGAATTAATGACAAATATTCCCTCGCAAGACTTGTGGTGGTTCTTTTTCATCACAGTGCTTGGGGGGCTATTTGCACTCTAATTTATACAAAGCATATTAGGCTGATAGGAAAGAACGAAGCTGAGTGGTCCATTAGTATGAGTGGAGTATTAGTGTTATAGTAGAGTGAGTGATGTGATAGTCACATTTAGGTGTGTTATGGACCGCACTCACGTTTTGACATGGTTTCTCAGAAAAATCATCTGCACATAGCAAGCAAATTAATGCCACCACCGTTAAATTCAGACTATATGTTCACTCAGTTTAGTTCTTGCATACTACCTTTAGACTCTTACCACAGATGGCATAGTAGTTTGGAGGCTCATAAGAGGCGGCGGCATGTTTTGCGGGGGCATGTTTTGTGGTGGCATATTTTGTTGAGGCATATTTTGTAGAGGCATATTTTGCAGAGGCATGTTTTGCTGGGGTATGTTTTGCGGTGGCATATTTTGCTGGGGCATATTTTGAGGAGGCATATTTTGCTGGGGTATATTTTGAGGAGGCATATTTTGCTGGGGTATATTTTGAGGGGGCATATTTTGAGGAGGAATATTTTGCTGGGGCATATTTTGAGGTGGCATAATATGTTGTGGAATGTTTTGATGATTCATGTTTTGCTGTGTCATATTTTGTTGGTGCATATTTTGTGGGGACATGTTCTGTTGTTGCTGATTTGGCCCAGCCTTGAACTTGCTCGGTCGACCCAAATTTGGCATTATATCCATCTGATTTTGAAATTCCTTTACTATCTCACGTATCCTTTGGATGGCCACTGCAATACAAAGTATAAATGCCATTAGTTTTCCATTAATAGACTATATCATATATGTTCTTTTGAATGTTGCAGTTCAATTAATGCATCCAGTCAAAGTTGATTTTTGAAATTATTTAAACTTTTCTAGGTTGAATAATAATCTGCACTTTTTAAAGAATTTAATCAAATTCAATGCCTATTTCATGAAGTATAACTTTTTATAGCTTTGCCTTGTTTTTCTAACCAATCTATGCTTTATTGGCAAATCCTAAACAAGGTGACATTTTCTTCTAAAGGCAGGTTAGTATACAGTGAAATCTCTTAATAGCAGACACCTTCCAGGATTAAAAAAATTTCTCTTACTAACACTTTACCTGCTAACGTCGTACTATTACGACTTTGGAGATTTGGAATTTCTGCGGGCGATATAATATTACTACGGCTACTTTTCAATGATTCTTAATGTTATCTGTCATAATATTACTACAGTGCGTTATCAGGGACGGTTTATTTAATTATTTTAGTGTATATTTCTGCCAAAAGATTGCGCTTATTTTTAAAAATACAATCTCTTTGCTCTATAATCTTAGGCGTGTTGTCAGTCAAGTTTAGAATCTATGGTTTAGAGGTTTGTTTTGTTCACTTTGTGAGTGAAATTGTGTTTGTGGCATTATATTTCAATTGTATTGAATGTTTATTTTATTATTAAAGTACAGTAACTATATTATGGTGAAAGTTTTGAAAATTCCGAATTGTATCCCAATTTTGCATTGGAAAATACATTAGGTTTGTTCAAAAGTAAATTTTATTTGGTTTTAATTTGTCACAAATTATTATTGTTATTTTTTGTTTGTTTCATTCATGTTACTCATGTTTATGAATGCCATCTAAGGTAGAAATTTTGTAAATAAACTAGGCTTATTAGTTTGGTTATTTTTCTAAATATCAAAGTAAACAAAACAAATTTGTTTGTGAAAAACTTAAAAAACAAAGTATCTTTGAATAAATCTAGCAAATTTTTATAAGAATATAAGTAATTTGAATAATACATCATGATAAAGAAGAAATTCCAGAGAAAAATTTCATGTAAGTACCAATTTTATAACAATAAAATACCTTTATTGGTAATATTTAGAAAAAGTGCAATTTATTTATTAGCCAAATTGATCAAAATAGTATATAAAGGTTCAGCAGGCAAAGTGTTAAAAAGTGTCCGTTATCCGGAAATATATTTATCTAACCTATACTGTTTGTAAAGAGATTGTTCTTTATGAGCTTGTATACTAGGCATATTTCATAGGTATTATAAAAATTAAATTAATACACTGTGCCATTTGCATCATATTAAAAACAATTTACACAAATAAAATGTGTACAGTATACTAATCCTAATGTGTATATTTTTAGTAAAATATTGACCATACAGGAATAACCATTTAAACAAAAAAACATACTCTATTCATCTCAAAACAGTAAGGACATTTAACATATGTAAAAAGCTTTATTTACCCCAAAATAAGCCAAAAATATTTCATCAACAAGTTCAAAACATGCATTACTATTTCCTTGATATGCCTAAGTTTTAATTAAGTTAAACATTTATATCTTTTTGTGTGTGTGTGATTTAGAATTTCATTTTCAAATCGCAACTATATTATTGAATTATTTTGCAAGTCCTTCTGCATCTTAATATGACAACATAGGTTGTTATATAAATTGATCTGTTTCGCTAACAGGGAAGGTGAAATTCTCACGCTGCACGGAAGACACTGGAATTTCTAAAATATATGGACTGATGGTTGCAATTTTTGACTGCTATTTACATATTTTTAATGCATAAATGTATGTCTTTAACGATGTCCAAGTTCAGTATTTAGAGAGTCCATTATAGGAAACGTGTTTTGCCATAAGAGCACATGTTTCGCCGGGGGATTTTAAGCTGCCCCCGGTTATAAAGAATAATCCGCTATTTAGAGGTATTTGTTAAGGGAGATTTCACTGTAGTACCTATTATTTAATTCTGAAAGAAGAATGTTCAAAACTTACAATCAATAGACTGCCTAGTGGGACCTTGAATATGAAGATAAAGAGGTCTTTGACCGGGATTGAATGCCTTCTCGTCTTGACTTAGGTAGCGACCTCTAGTCGACACTGATGCTCCTGAGAAATAAACAACTAAGTTACAAGAAAGTGTGCACGTTATAAATAACAGGGCTCTATAATTTGTTGTTTTAATTGGCAACCAACTAAAATAGGCACCATAATGTGTTAGTGTTAAATGGAAAATGTATATTATTTAATAACTAACTAAGCTATTATATTAAAGTTTACATAAGATGTGTAGCATTAACATAAAAAATTTGACCAAGCAGGTATCAAGGGTGTTCTGGAAATTAATAACAACTTTTTCTCTTCATTTAAACAATTTGTTAGATAATGCTCATGACAGATATTCAGGAACTGTTGATATCAACATGTGAGGAACATTAAACTATATGATTGTAATGGAGCAATATTTTAATTATTTTGGCCAAAAAAAATGTTTTGCCATAAAAACTGCAAAAACACTGGCTTTTTCTCGCCTCTCCTTCCATCCCACCTTAAAGAGACTGTTTCATGCTACACATAATGCACGTAGGTACTACAGATCACACCAAGTGTTGCATTGTGATAACTTAGTCTGTAGTCTTTATTGGAAACCGGAGACTAAAAAAGTACAACAATATTGAAAAATAATTATTTTTAAATAAAAGCACTATATCATTCAAACCTAATTTCACTGTTTCCGGTTAATTGAGCAGAAATCCACACTTCAATGAGATCTCCAATGTAAGCGTAGACATGAGTGTATCTAATAGCTTACCTAATCAGCCATGAAATGGGCTTTTAATATGGCCATATAACGATTCTCTGAATCTAATTGTATGTATTTTTAACAAGTAAAATAAAATTTTACAGACAAATAAATACAAAAACTAATGACTAATGTGTGTGCCTAAACATTTGTTAAATAGTTTGCTTTAAAAACAATTAGTAACTAGAACACATAAATAGACAGAAATTAGCTCACCAGGTAGAAATATATGGCCTTGATTGCTGACCGTATTTTTGAAGGCCTGGTAGATAGATAGTTGTACAATAATTATGCATGGCTTTGTTTATCCAAATAAAAGTAACATGTGTATTTAAAATAAAACCCACACAGGTAAATGCGTAGCCAAACCACTTCATAAGACAATACAAATCTATATTGATAAGCAACATGGAAGACTAAGCTTAGCGCTCTGGAAGACACTTTTTTTTTCAGCCATTAAATAAAGTATTCACTAATGAAAAAAAAATTGTAATCCAACCTGAATATTCGTTTATTTCTTCCTGGACGTATCCTTTAGTAAGAAGATCACGAGCTGCAAGGGGTGTCTCGTTGATTTCAAATTCGGCTGTGGCCAAGTCACCAGAGTTTCGGGAATTACTACCACCCTTTAAAAGAAGACGGTAATGTGTCTCACATAAAAACGCTGATGAAGGCCTAATTATAAATTTAATTTTAAATCTAGAGTGAGCAAGATCCGTCATCGTCATCATTATCGTTATCATTATCATTATCATTATAATTATCATTATAATCATCATCATTATTATTATTATTATTAGCCCCACGTCTTATTACCCGTTCGGGTTATACGCACTTACGCTAATGTGTAATGGTAGGGTGATTGTGAGATGAAATGAAGGACCTACAGTTTAACGTGGAATCCGAACCACGGTGGAGGCCTGGCATTCCCCACATTCACAAGATGTCTTGTCAGAGGTGAAGGAAGTATAGTCTCCTATTAAATTTAAATAGATTTTCCATGGTCACCACCCCCAATTTTAAACCCTCTCAGTATATCATTGCTCTGTTTATCAAATTAATACTGGTTAATTTAACTGTAAGCTACATAAATTCCATAGTGTGAGCCCACAAGATAGCTTTATCGACCGAGCGGCCACCACCGTTAGCGATGATCGTGCCAACATTTGTGGAAATAGGGTGTCACTTGGTCAGCCCAACAAACCCTCTGGTTATTGATCTAAGTTCTAAACTGGACCAGATACTTCTTTATTCAAGTAGCCACTCATTTGTCCTCACAAGGCTGAGTATGACCCCGTTCCTGACACATTGCTTCGCAGATAAATTTTGGAGGCACCAGAGATAGAACACAGGGCCTCTGGACCTGTAGCCAGAAACTCTAACCACTATACCACAAAGGTGGTCTAATTGTAAGCTGCATGATATGAATAGAAGGCCAAAAAGGTTATAACCAATACTAAAAATTCCAAGTGCTGAAAATAAACGTTTGATAATCCCTAATGACATTTTTTTAACACAGTGTCTTACCACTCATTCGGGTTGTAAGCGTATGTAGTAATTACTTTTGTGTGTTGAATTTAGAGGAAGTGTACCCGCATTTGTGTGGAGGAAAAGTGTAAAACCCTTTAGGAAGAACAATCTTCAGTACACCCAACCAGGATCGAACCCTGATTTTTCCATCATCGGCAGTCCAGTCCATTGCAAGAATGATGCTTTAGTCCATAGGCATATACAGTTACCAAAGCAGGTTGACATTTAATATTCAATAAGAAACATGTCTAGACACAACCAAGCTAATTAACAAAATAGTGTTTAGTCATAAAATATAATATGGATGATGATAATACTTAGCACCGTGTCTTACTACCCATTCAGGTTATAAACTTAAGTACTAAGCTAATGGGTTAGAAATTGGGAAGGTTGAATTTAGAGGAAGTGAACTGCATTTGCATGAAGAGAGAGCAGAAAAACATTTAGGGAAAGCCACCCCCGGTTCACCCAAGCGATATTCGAGCCTCGATCTCCCCGTCCTCAGCAGTTGAGTTTAACATGAAACTAGTACATTAGTTAACTATGTCACCGAGGCGGGTTGTATGATAGTAAAAGAGGACGGAGGTTGTTTAACACTGTATGAAACTTGATCAATCTATGCACTGTAATAAATAAAATGAAGCTAATTAACCTATTATTATTGGGCATAGATAAGATAGCAGAGTGTTACCAGTATTACAACATGTCATTAGCCTGCCATAATTTAATATAACAGTAGGAAGTGGCCAAGTTAAAAACTAGTGTTACAGTATATAAAATCTGAGGGGAAATTTGTTTTAAATTTTGAGTTGGGAAAAAAAAAGTATTTTGTAGTCAAGCATTTGACTTAAGCTGCAAAATTCAAGTTCCATAGTTCTAGACAACACAATGTTAAGTTCAATATTTTTCATTTGCTTGAACATTAGGTCAATTTAGAATATGCATTTAAATAATCTAAAAAAGGTATTCAGTATTAATTTCCGTGATTAGCTAATTCAGCCTTCAGTAGGTATAGCATACATAATTCATTACTAGTGCATTAGGCTTAGTTTAGACTTGGAAACGTTTAAAATATCCCTATGTTACCCGATTTCTGGTATCCATGTAGAAATGATATTCCAATTCCTATTGTGGCAAGACCTAGCAACACAAGAAATTTGCTGTAAAAATTGCTTTTAAAGAATCATATATGAATAGAAATCAATAACAAAAGAGTTTGACAAATATAACAATGAAGTTAAGGTAATAGAGCAATCTAGAGTTATCATGACTGTGCCTAGACTGACCATGATGCCATAACATTAAATATGAGATCGTTTGATCTACAAGGAGTAATATTTTATAGTAAAATTGGTTAAATGGATATAAATGGTTATGGTGCCACACATATAAACATATATTTTGTGAACCAATTCTTATATATAACAATTTAATCTTAGACAATGTATTTTTAGTGGGTGATAATTCAGTATTCAACCATGGAGATAGAATGTATAAAAACAATTCTAGTGCACCTGGCTAGAATTGGATGCCAAGTTTCAGGTTGCCAAAACACAATTTTGGTCAAGTCCACAATTTTACTCAATTTTATTTTTGAAACATTTTTCTCTCTGATACAAATTAAAAATTCATACATTTATTCTTATATACAAAAAATATCTTGATTCACTATTATGACACCCGACTCTTCCCAAATATAGACACAGTAATAAAAAAAACACCAAGTATTTTTAGCCCTGTGTCTTACTACAGATTTAAGTTAAATGCATATGCACTAATAATTAATAATATGTAATTAATAATATTTAATCAATATGCTAATAAGTTCAGAATGAAGGAGGTTGAATTTTGAGGAAGTGTACCCACCTTTGTGAGAAGGGAGAGTGGAAAACTATTTAGTAAAAACACTTGAGTACACCCAACCAGGACTTGAACCCTATTATCCTTGTCACCGGCAGTCTAGTCTAATGCAAGAGTGATATTATATAGACCATTTGACCATTGAAGCGAGTACCCCTAAGTTTTGATTTTTTATCACATCTTACTACCCATATGGGTTCTCCCTTTTGTGAATATTAATGGGGATTCTTATTAATTATTGAATGAAATAATAACAAGATTGGATCAAGTCAGCCGAGAAATAATTTTAATGAAGGTTTGGTTCAACTAGATTGGGAAGGAGCCTAATAATAAATGTATACATTATTTATCCTTAAAATAAATATTAACTTTTACTTTATTTTAATATTTGAATTCCAGTGGGTGAGTACACTCAGAACTTTTATTTCAATTTCAGTTCAGTTATAATAGAACCTTATGTGGCCTAGGATGTTAATTAGGCTTATAATTTTGTATTTTTTTTTGTTTTTAGAGAAAAAAAATTGACCTTAAAGTTAAGGTTCTTAGGTTTTGTCCCCAACATTTCTTCAAGAGAAGGGTTTGAAGAATTTTAAGATGTACTAACATAGCCTAAAACAGATTTATCTTGTGACTAGCCTAATTGAAGTTATCTTATTAAAATTATTTTACTTTTAATAGGGCTTGCATCTAAATCTTCTTTAAATTATAGGTAACTTACAAAAAATTATTTTAGTAGGCCCTTCAGTAGGAACTTAGGTGAATGTTTTAAATGAAAAAATTTTAGGCTTGTACCGGGTGTTCATTTGAAAACTTTCCGCCAAAATATCAGGAAAGCAATGCATTGCAGAAAAAAATGTTAACAAAATTTGTTTGGTTCTGAGGAGGAAGTGGGTAGGGTTTGTTTGACATTGGGTGGCATTGCTAAGGTGACGTTAAGGTCCCTTTGATTTTCTTAAATGAGACTCCCTAGTTTTTATTAAATTCTCATGTATATTGTGCCATTTTCGAAATGGTGGTTTTAAAGTTGTTAAGTAAAAGCTATCACAAGAAATGAGCCTCACAAGTTTCTGAGTCGCAGGCACCGAGCACGGCATTAGAAGTTGGGCTATTCAAACATAGCTCGGGAAGGTACAAATGTTTTTGTTCACGTTTAAGTGCATTTGTAAGATAATTATTGAGAAAAAAAAAACATTTTTAATTTTAAATTTAAAGGAGGTTTTCGAAATGCTCTCCATTTTGAGCTTAAAAATGATAATATCTATTTAAGAATTCACTTCTAAGATTTTGTAGAGTTACTTTTGTAACACTTCTACATACCATTGTTATTCTATTTTTTAACTCTTTGATATTTGCTGGTTTAGCTCCGTAGATAGTGAACTTTAAATGTCTCCAGAGAAAAAACCTTGAGGTGTTAAATCAGATGACCTTGCTGGGCCACTCAATTAGTCCTCTTTTGCCTAGCCATTATCCATTAAAACTGTTGTCTAATAATTTATAAACGAGTAATGTATGGCACGTGGGGGCTCCATCTTGCTGAAAATGTATAAGATCTTCATCAAGCTCCATGTTTCCATGATTGTCTAGTTGATTTTCTAAGGCATTCACTATGAGAGGATGAATGGCTTTTTCAAGCATTTACAAGTATTTCCCCTTGTCAAATTTCCGTCAATAAATATTTGACCAACAATTGTGTCACCTAATATACCTGCCCACACATTTATTTTTTCTGGCCATTGTGTATGTCCGTCAGTAAAAATACCAGGATTTTGATCACTCCAATAGCAACAGCTGTGTTTATTTGCAAAACAATTTTTTTAAGTATACGTGTCAAAAAAGCAGACACATTCTAATTACAAGATTCACATTGAATAATTTGATCATTTCTTTGCAAAACTTGTTGTACCTCACTGCTCAGGCAGCCTTGTATCTTTCCTCCGCACTCGCACCGGCCGCTCTAACCCCTCCCTACTGCCTGGACCATTCGCGGTCCATGTTTTCTGAGCCGTCCGTGACGCTCTTACCTCTGTAATCAACTCCCTTCTTCCTATTGGCTCGCTTGGCGGCCAATATCACTCTCGTTTTCCCGAACCAATGGGAAGCTCCCTCTTCTCTGATTGGACAAGGCCAGGCAGCAACGGAGGGTATATAAGCCGGTGAACTCTTGATTCCTTTCAGTGGTGACCCACCCTGGGACACCGCCGTTTCACAAGAGCATAATAAATCGTCACTATTTTTGAAAAGAGCATTTTTCATCGTCGTCACCTATCCTTCCCGACTACCCCTTACCCCCCACCGCGACTTCGTGTCGCCGGGACTGTTCCTACTCCTTACCTCCCACCGCGACCTCGTGTCGCCGGGACTCTGTCCTTCCCCCCCTCCCAACCTGTTCGTCCTTTCAGACGGTGACCCCCACGGGATGGGATACACCCGCCGCGCCGGCAAGGCCCAACGACTTAAGACACTAAAGAAGGCAACGACCACCAAACAGTACTCCACACACGGACCCGTCTATTATTACAGCCACCAGACCTACGAACACAAACACTCCGCTTCAGGAACTCCCAGCGTCGACCATTCCTCCCCTCGATTTTCCCCCACACCGACCATCCAACCCCCACCTACTCCACTTTCCCCTTTTAGTCCTGAGGGCTATCACTTACACCCCTTTACCACCACCGAACCCGCCTATGTTTTCTCCCCCATCTCCCTTCCTTACCCCCATCCACTCGACCCACAGGATCGACGCCTAGTCGCCCAGAAACTACACTTTGACTAGACCACACCAAACCACTCCACGCGAAGCCCCAGTAAAGACGGATAACAAACTGTACTCGCCTGATAAACCAGTATCTTTAGACACTGCCTGCACCGAACTTTTGGGATTTGCCATATAAGTTCACAAAATTCCCACTCAAGTTAAGTCACTCAATATTGTACACAGAGTCCATTTTTTGTTTGTGACAGATCCAGTTTCTTTAAATTTTCAAACTAAAACAATGACTAGGCCAATATGTAACCCTTTGTTATCCTGATTTCTTTGGTTGAATGTTGCCGCCTTTCTTAGAGCACATTGAGCCTCGACTCCATACAAAAAATCAATTCTGTTCTCTCTTCCAAGCTGTAAACCATTTTCAAGATTAGATGTCAACAGTAGAAAGCAAACGATAGAACTAATGAATTTGTAAATGGTATTGATGGTAAAAACAATGCTTGTTTACGATATTACACACAAACACTTGTATATTATCAAGTTTTGTTTGAATAGGAAAAATTCCAATGGCGTGCCTGGTGCTGGCACCTTAGAAACTTGTGAGGCTCATTTAGTGTGATAGCTTTTACTTTAAAAAACTTACGCTCACCACTATGAAAATGGCACAACTTGATCTACAAAGAAATGTAATTAAAAAAATAAGGAGTCTCATTTAAAAAAATCAAATTGACTTTAACGTCACCTTAGCAACGCCACACCCAAGGTCATAACCGCCTTACTTCACACCTTAGAACCAAACAACCTTTGTTTAAAACATTTTTTCTGCAATCTGTTGGTTTTTTAGCTATTTAGGTAGAAAGTTTTCAAATGAACACCCTGTATATAGGGAGAGTGAAAAACAGATATAGCCTGAATAAAAAATAGCAACTAGACCTCATTTGAGAACCTGACCAAAGTTTGAACGAGTAATTGTTTTTAAAACTTATTAATCCTGAGAATAGCTAAAGCAGGCCTACTGCTAATTAGAATAGAGTACTGGTAATTAACTGCAATTTTTTTAACAAAAACTTAGGTAGTAGGGGCCTAGGTTAGTTAACATAATCTTGCACAGATGAAATAAAAAATAGTAAAATTAGGACAATCAAGCAATGTACCAAGACCATGTTAAACGATATTATTTCTTAGCTCACAACTAAGAATTCACTTGAAAGACAGTAACTCTTCCACCCTTAACCCCTCCATCCTTATAAGGTTTTAATTATAAGCCCCAAGTTAGGAGTCATTGGAATCTTTGGCAACAGTTCAAATTGGTTTATAACTGAACCACGTCCTTCAAGATGAAACTATTTCGACCCTAGGTGAGAACACATGTAGTTCTACTGAAAATTTAAAAATTTTTGTAAATGTACCTATCATCAATCCTACGTCTATAATAGTAATAGTTACTATCCAAACAATCAGTGAATGGCAACACGACTCTTCCTCAACTCTCAGATTAACAATTATTCCAAATTGTATTGAATCTAATGGAAGGCAGCCAATAAAATAAGATTGAAATTCGATGTCAACTAAAACAAAACAAACCTCGTCGTTCAACGTATAGTTAACACCCTGCTTGAATACGCTGGTTCTTAACATATTCACAGCTGAATCAAAAACTCGGTAAGAAATTACTTATACTTCTAAATATGCAAACTTCAATCATTTATCTTCGTAAAAGCTTGTTTAAAATGTAAATGTTTAAAAACAGCTATTGTTAATAGGCACCATTTTGATTACATTCTATAAAGTAGTGATGGGCACTATCGAATGAAAACTATCGAATAATTCGATAGTATTAAACTATCGAATCATTCGATAGTTTAAAAATCATTCGAATGAAAAGTATTCATATTCATTCACCTTGCTGCTGAACGATAGTAAACCTTACTGTTTTGAATGTTTTTCTTGTTACAGAGATGCGAAATATTCGTTTCTATAAGGTCCACTATTGGGAATCATTTCAACGTTACCTTGCTGATCGATAGTCAACCTTACGGTTCGGAATGTTTTCCTTGTTACAGAGATGCGAAATATTCGTTTCTATAAGGTCCACTATTAGGATTCACTTCTACGGGTTACCGTGTTGATCGATAGTCAACCTTACGGTTTCTAATGTTTTCCTTGTTACGGAGATACGAAATATTGGTTTCTGTAAGGTCCACTATTGGAAATCAATCCTCGTTTTACATTGCTGATCAATTATTATTATTATTATTATTTTATTCGATCTTATGGTTTCGTTCTCATCTGTTGTTTATCCACACAAAATGTGGGTTAAAGTAAGCTTACAGTTTATCATTCACATTTTCCTGACCATAGTGTTTAGACTATTATTCAAACCTATTTGTATTTATTTATTATTAATTTAATTTATAGTAATTGTATTTCTCATAAGGCTATTCAATTAGGTCCGCGATACTTACGAATTATCCAACGGCTTAGCTCAGTCGGTAACGAGTCGGCCTACTAATCTAAGAATCCCGGGTTTGATTCCCGACATGGCTGATAAAATCTATTATTTGAGAAATGTGCGTTTCCCCTTTCACAGTGATAAATTAGCGCATAGGGGCTGGATGTTGTGCCTGTTATGGAATTTAGTTAATATAAAAGTCGTGTGCTGATATAATGAAACGGTTCAGAAAGAGCACGTAAAACACCATAAATAAAAATAAAACACGAATTCAGCCACCTTAATATATTAATGTTTCTACTTTCGTTTGCTATAAAATATAATAAATCTTTATAGACGTCAAATATGCTACACATTGGAAAATAATTAATAAAAATTATGCATAGCTTACGTTATTTCTTCCTGACGAGTGTAGGTCTTTTCTCTTATTCTGGTAGGAAATTTGTCTTTTACAGTATTTTATGTTGTAGGTTTTTCTTTGGCTCAAATGGCACCTTTTGTAGTGTTCATAATTGAATTATGTTCTAATTTAAATCTATATATCTGTTAAGTTTCTCTTTAAAGTAGTATTACTGGGACAAGGCCATTAAAATAATAATATTATCAATTAATAAAAAAAAATTATAAGTTATACCAAAAAGATTGTTGTTACTGAAACGACATTAAATAATAAGTTTAAATGGGTAAATTAGAATAGGGACCAGTAGATTAATTAAATAAGTTGAACACAAACACGTTTTCAAGTCAAGAACTCAAAAATCACAAAACCAACCAGTGAAACCAGCCGCAACGGACTGCTCTATATTTTTTCAAATGTCTCATAGCACCCTCGACCCTCTACTGATGCTATCGCAGACATTATCTTTTAAAATAACTAATAATTTATCTGTGTTTATGTTTGTTAAATGCCTGTATTTCATGACACAGGCAAGTGTGAAAGAAACTATTATTTTGATTAGTCAGCTTTGTTATGACTGAATGAGACCCACACAGCAGCAGCTGCGAAAAAATAGACAATTCATTCGATTGAAAACGAAATGGACGATAGTTTTCATTCAAATGATTATTCGTTACTAACTAATATTCATTCGAATGAAAACTATCGAATAATTATTCGATAGTTTGGAAACGATAGTTTTCATCATTCGATAGTGCCCATCACTACTATAAAGTATAATCGCGCACAGCAGAAAAATCCACAGATTGATAGATTTAATAGTATAAAAAATCCCAATAGGTAGCGTGCTAAACAGTTGATGGCTTAGAGCTCTGCGTACAGTAGTAAGAGTACGGCCATCAAGCATCGTCTGCCAGGCGGTCGGCTTGACTGAGCTAACCAGTACTTGGTGGTATATGAAACAAAAGTGCGTTTATTGGAATATCTCTAACGACCCCTTACACGCTAAATATTTTCTCTAACCTAAAATACCGACAATGTATGTTTAGTTGAAAAAAAAGGAAAGAATATTTCTATTGAAATGCATAATGGTAACATAAATTATTTTATTTGTGTGATGTAGGCCTATATGTAATAATAAATCAAAAATGCCATAGATATGAGTATAGATTGTGATAATTTGATTTGTAAGACTTGTCACTGCCTGCTTTATGAAAAATAAAATCAGAGGAACATATGAACAGTGGTTAATATTGGATGTTTGAAGACGTGGATATTAGAAATAGAGGGCTGGATGGGGATAGGATCAGTGGCAGTTTCTCTCCATGCTTTTTCAGATATGTCTTTACCAGAATATTAGGCAATATTAGGCATTTCTATTTCTCAATTTCTTAAATTTAAATTAAATGCAGAGCCATGACTGAAATAGTTTACCACGAAGTGGTACGCTGAAAGCATGCTTCTGCGCTTACCGACCCGTGCGTGACTGCCCATTCAATTGTGTGAGACATCCACTCTGTATACCTAACTATTACCGTACCCAAACCGAACCGACCAGTCTGGTAGTAGCCTAAACAATTAACATACGTTTAAAATAAAGTCCTAGAGAGTGGATGATATAGCTGGGTTTAGTTTTGAGTATGATAAATAAATACACATTTACACAATCTTTAATACATTGACATTTTGATAAATGACATAAAAAAGTACAGTCTTTACAAAAACACATTGTTGAATGTAATAACTGAATTTGTAATATTACGTTAGCATTCTTAAAGAATAATCTGTGATATCATTGTTAAAAAAAAATAGTAGAGTTAGAATTGAAACTGTGTTTAGTTTACATTAATAAGGTTGACCTATTCATATCCCGACCAGCTATGTGGTCTGGTGGTCAGCGTATTTGGCTGACAAAGCAAGGGTACAGGTTTCGATTCCCAGCTGGGTTAGGGTTTTTTCTGTAGTGGAAACGTTCTTTTCTTGGATTCAGATTAGGATATATTTGTTGTCCGTCCACTTCCAAACCGCAGAGGGCAATAGAAAACCACAGCGAGTATCACTCTGTCTAGAAATGCCTTCAATAGGTCACCAATTTTCAACTCTGAAATATGGAGCAATGATGATGATGATGATGATGATGATGAGTAATATCCCAAATTAATTATAAATTTAAAAAATTGCATTAAATCGTTATGTTTTAACCCGAAGCTCAATAATAGTTAAGTCTTTTTGCGTGAAAATGTAAAATAAATACATTTTATTCAACGGTAAAATCTAATTAACACACTTTTTTCTATGTTGATTTAATATGATTATTATAATTAGCTAATTAAGATATTTTGATTGTTTAGTTCTTTTAAGGATCACTATACACAAGTTAATAATTTTATAATTTATTTCATAGCCTAAGCCTACTCTACTGATAATTATAAATTAAGTTCGGCCGTTGGTGTTGTTTGAACGTCCGAGAAAAATATTCCCTCTTTTTGGACCAATTTGATTTAATTGTTAGGGCCTTATGAAAATTGTTTTAGACGACTTAAACATGGTTTCGAAGTGATTCGTTTGATATGATAACATTTTTATTCAAGTCAACAAATAAATTGAGCATAAGATGAGGAGCAAGCCATTCACTATCATTGTAATATATTTATTATAAATATTGTGACTATTCATTTTAACTTATAACCCAATATTTTGTTTTAAGGTTAATGTATTGGTTCAGGCTATTTAAATATAATACAAATTTATTGATATCTTCCTACGACATAAAAATAAAAAAATAATAAAACATATTGATGCATGATTAATTAGGGCTATTAAACCCAAATAAAAATGAGCTGGCATGACAAAGCCGTGAAGTTTTTCCGGCTATCAATTAAACCTCAATTTTCAATTGAGCAATATTTTTTATTTTTAATTCTTTGGTCCAAATGGTATTGAACAGAATTCTACATCCTTTTATCAATGTGTTCTACATCCAAAATCAAAATATTTTGGCATGATTTCGAATAATTAGTGAAAATATCTCGAAAGAAATATATTTCCTATAAGAGCCCAGAATTCTGCTTGAGGCCAGTTAGGTCAGTGGCAAGCGCGGGAGTCACATGTGCCAATCACTGCCCGCCCTTGTCGGCAAGTGCCATTTTAACCGTTGGCCGTACTCTTACTATAAAGAGCTCTATTGATGGCAAAAGTGAAGACGCATAAAGCGCCTAGGTGGCTAAACTGTGAAGCTATGAAATAGAATTGTTGATAGTGAGGCTGGGTCACGGGGTGGGCACTCTTGTAGGACAGCTGATCCCGTAAACTAGTTTGGGGCACTATCGCCAGGAGCAGCTTGCAATGACGTCACAATATTCATAAGATAATAATTATTATAAAACATTTCATTAGTATGTGTATTTAAATACACTTTGTTATATAAAATAATTTCCCCTTTTTAGAAGATTTTAATAATAATTATTACTATTATTATTGTTTAGTACTTTATTAGGCAATATGACAGGAACCAGAAAAATAATAATCGAAAAGTCATTCTGCCTTAATATTATTAAATTTCTAATTAACCTATGAAATAGTGAACATGAGTTAAAGTAGGTGAAAAGGTATATCTCCCTCTTTAATTAATTTTCATATCACTTAATTTATTTTAAATTGAGTTATGAACATAGGGAGAATTTAATTTTGGGGAGGGCTTAAAACTCTCAATCTTAGCACATGATTATATTAAAATGTATTAATTGTATTTAGACACCACATTTCACTAACTGTTCCGGGCTGTACTCAAGGTGATAACTAAACATTTTTATGAAAATTAAAAATAAGTATGTAATCCTAAGTACAATATAAAATGTATTATTCTAAGGTTCTGATATTGGATAGGAATGTTGGGAAATCTAGCCAGGAAGGCTTGGGTTACCTTACTAGTCTAATAGTGTCCTGACCTGGTAACAAAATCCAAAATCCATTTTTTTCCTTTAATAAATAGACCTACCTTTGATATTGATATCCAAACCGACGTGCAAGAGCAGTTGTTCTTTTAACAGACCGTTGCTCGATAAACAAATTTTCTTCTCTGGGTTTTGATGTTTCAGGATTTTAACCAACAGCCGACTAAGTATTACCACTCTTGAAACCAATAAAAAATATAAAAAATTGGAAAGAAAATGAGTCTTTCACTCTGCAAGGTAACTTGTCTGCCTGCCAATAAGACTTCCCCTCTTTCCTTGCAAAGTTGAGAGACTCACTCCACTATTAGCCCCTGGACAACATTGTTGACCATTTCTACTTTCGATTTTACTCGTTTCCTATTATAGATAGAAATATTCTTCTGTGGACTTTTATAATCTATATTATAGCAGGAATATGGCTATGTGCTCTTTCCGTGAATAAATAAAATAGCCTAAGCTGCAGACAATTTTTTTTTTAATGTTTACAAAACAACTATTTTCAGATCAAAAAAATAATTTTAAAATTACATAGGACAATATATATAATTATGTCGTAACTTATGGCTTTTGTTCAATGTTCTATATTTAAAACTTGCAGAATAAAAAGGAAAAACATTAACATGGGAAATCCTATCTTGTTTTGCTGTGACGTCACAGTTAGGCAACATTGTTAATAATTGGCGTGTGAATGTCTAGCAATCAAAACATTACAGAAAGTATTATTCAAATTATCATTAAACATTTCCAGCCAGCGACCAGGTTAGATTTGGAAAATGGCTGTCTTGCTATAGTCTACCATTATTCTCCTCTTGCATGCACACACTTGCTGTCATCAGCTCTTCTATTTCTTGGTCTCCCTTGCAGTATTTTCCCAATATACCTCAGCTTCATCATTCTCCTTAGGATACTTTCTTTTACCATCCCCATTACCTATCCATACTATCTCACCTTTACTAATCATCCTGGAATGCAACAAAGGATAGGTGGATTGTGATCTTAGGATTTTCAAAATCATTAGCTTCCTTCCAATGAGAACCTTTCCAAGCGTAAGATAGATGTGAAGTTCCAGATCACGTCTTCCAAAAAAATGGAGTGTTGATAAGGTGACTTGGCAGCTGTAGAGTTGCAAGTCTTGAGTTTCATAGGTCCTTAAGATGTATCTGGGTTTTCTGGGGGTCAGAAGGTGGACCAAGGAAGGATTGGATTGATTGAGGCTGAATCTACTTGAGTAGTTAGAGGGGAAACAGAGTAGTATACAAACATCTGGGGGTCAGAAGGTGGACCAAGAAAGGATTGGATTGATTTAGGCTGAATCTACTCGAGTAGGTAGAGGGGAAACAGAGCAGAATACAAACAATCCCTCAACTCATTTTCTATTACCAACAGTTTAACAAGGTTGCAAATCAACATACGTAGCATAAAAAATAAAATGTTTGATCTAAAACACATGTTAAGAGAGCTAGGCTATTGCCCATCCAAAATTGGGATTTCTGAAACATGGTTATATGATACAGATACATCTGCATAGCTTGTCTGGTTACATTGGTTATTTTGCTTGTAGGAAAGAAGATACGGGAGAGACCTTGCAATATACATACAATCTCACCTGATTCACAGTGTTATAAACATTGTCAACAATGAATTCTTGTTGAATTAAACAATATAGACAAATTTTAAACAAATATTTGTAAGAGGTTGTTACAGAACTCCTCACTGTAACTTAATAAACTTTTTTAATGCCTTAGACAATAATATGGCGGCCTGCAAACATATTCCTTCTTTTTTCTAGGTGATTTTAATGTAAATGTCAACATGAACATTATTGATGTAAACATGTGCTGAGTAACTTAGCTGACAAACAGTTCAACTATTTTCTCTCAAACACTAACACTTTCACACTCGACATATCAATCATTAACAACTTCTTGAGAGACCACCAAATTATTCTAACAAAACCAATAGAAACAACCAGTAAACCACCATATATTCTCCAAAAAAATAGACTGTAAAACACTAGCATATAGACTAAAGAAAGAATTATGTAAAACAAGGAGGCCAAACACTAATAACCCCAACATTACACTTTTATACAATACAGATACACTTTTAGTAAAACCATTTACAAATCTACAACTACTGAATTAATAAAATCACGAAACAAAAAATTCACTAGCCCCTGAATAACATCACAACTAAAAACTCTAGTTGAGAAAAGAGGCAAACTATTCAAACACTACAAGAAAACATGTTATAATGTAGAGCTGTAAGAGCAAAAGGCTGTCATTCAATCAAATTACATAATAATTCCGCTCTTTTATACGCAATTACAGAACAAATCTTTTTATCAACTGTAAAGGTGATACTAAACAAATATGGAATGGCATACATCTCCCACTTGATCACAATTCTATGCCATCCTCAAAATTTGACAGGGTAAGTACTTGATAGCAATCATTCACTGATTTTACAGTCACAAAGAGTTGCTGGCATATTTTATAAACACTTCACTAACATCGGCTCTCACTTGTCAAATGCAATACAGACAAGAGTAGGAGACTCTATACAGAATTTTGGAACATTATGTAACACTAGTTGTACAATCTTTCTAATTCCTACAGATGAAATAGAAATAAAGAGCCTTATATTGAAACTTAAAAACACCAAGAGTCCAAGACCAGATGATCTTACACCAACTGTGACCAAACACTGCAGTGATAAAGCCCCCTCCAGCCGCCGCCCTGCCTCTGAGGAACACCCATCCGGCCAAGGCGGCCAGCTCCTCCGAGGATGAGGATCCCCTCAA
>CABEEJ010000583.1:0-28753 GCA_901482245.1 Timema douglasi
AAAAAAAAATAATTTATGAACAAAATATATATGGCTTTATTTATGGTTCAAACAATATCAACATTAAGATACAAGTACAAATTAGGAAGTTGTGTTACCGTAAAAAGCACTTCAGAGAGCTTATAGAGACGTTTAATATCTAGAATTTGGCTTATCCCTCAGCAGTTATGGGGTTATGTTGCCATAAAAACACTTCAAATAGCTTATTTTAATATTCAGAATTATTTCTAGCCCTCATCAGTTATGGGGCTATGTTGCCATAAAAAAAACACTTCAGATATCTTTTAGAGGTGTTTAATATTTATAATTTTCTCTAGTCTTTAGCAATTTGGTGTTAAGTTGCCATAAGAAAATGCAGATAGCTTCTAGAGGTGTTTAATACTTAGATTTTTTTTTAGCCTTCGGCAGTTGGGGGGTTATGTTGCCATGAAAAATACTTCAGAGAGCTTCTAGAGTTGTTTAGTGTTTAGAATTTTGTCTAGCCTTAGGCAGTTATAGTGTTATGTTGCCATAAAAAAATACTTCAGATACTTTCTAGAGGTGCTTAATATTAAGAATTTTTTCTATCCCTCTGCAGTTATTATGTTATGTTTCCATAAAAAAAACTTAAGATAATTTCTAAAGGTGTTTAATATTTAGACTTTTTTTTTTAGCCTTCGGCAGTTATTAGTTTATGTTGCCATAAAAGCACTTCAGATAGCTTCTAGAACTGTTGATCATTGATAATTTTTTCTAGTCCCCGGAAATTTGGGGGATGTGCCCACCAAATCCCCCCCTCCCTGAAGTTAATGTGCACAGTAAATACTGTATTTTTTACTAATTACTTGTCTTAAAATTAGATTTCTTGTTCAATGTCAAGAATAAATATGTTATGTGCAAAATTTTGTTTATTTTTTTAATCCCTGATAGACCCTTTTCATTGATGATAGTAATAATAATTTATTAGTCGCTATAAAACAGTATCGTCCAAAATTCTTTTGTTTATATTACATTTCTAGCTTTTTAATAGTTAAAGTAATACTAGAGAATTGTACCGTAAATACAAACATGACCTATATTCCTCTTCACCATTTACGCCAGACCTTCCGTTATTGAATTAAAGGTGTAAAAATGTTGAAGCATAGCGTTTCCGCAGATTAATAAATATGAAAATACTTTTTTTTGTTCTAACGGCTCATTATAATAAAAATATTAGCATGAGCTTTTATTACAGATAATTTTATTATGAATAATATTTTTATAAAACTTACCGTTTTAGAAATGATGCCCAAACACAATGTTTCGATTATTTTTGTAAAAAAGTAGCTTTCAGTCAGTCATTATGTAAGCGTGAATAAATTTAGAGTGGATTAAATCAATTCTATTTTTATCAACTTTAAAAAGACTTGAAACTCTAGCTTCATTTGATTCTGTCCCGTGGTCAAAGTGTTCAAAGTTTCGATTTTCTTAGTCATCTAGGGGCTTTTGGGAGGTGTGGAAACACCCAGGCACATTAAAAAACTATATATATATATGTATATATATATGTGTGTGTGTGTGTTAAGTATGAGAAAGTTTAATTTTGGGGAAATGTACCCCCATATGCCTGGATTTAGAGTGTAAAAACCTGCCTCGGTGGCTGCATTGGTCTAAGGCATCACTTTCGTGTTGGACTAGACTGACCATGACAGGTAGATCAGAGTTCGAATCCTTTTCAGTTGTACTGAAGGTTTTTTTTCCAAAACGGGTGTTCATTCTCCCTCCACGCAAAGGTGGGTACACTTCCTCTAAGTTCAAACCCCCTCATTCCTAACTCGTTAGCGTAATCATTACGTATGCATATAATATAAACAGGTCGTAGGCCTAAGGTGCCAAATAAAAAATAGAGTGGAAAGCCATTTTGGAAAAACCACCCTCAGAGATTAAGATTTTTCGGGAAATTTTAAATCGGAAAATTTTCCGGAAAACTTTCTGCAGTGGTGGCTTGCGATGGAGGGGTTAAATTTTAGTCGTTAAAAGAAGAAGGGATGGGGAACGGGAGTGGGGGAGGGGTAGAGAGGAAGCACGAGGGATGGGGCGGGGGAAGACAAATGGCAAGCCAACTTTAAAATTACTGTAATTAACTTATTGATGATAAAAAAAATTGAAGTATTATTTATGAACATAACGGGTCGACAAAGGATTCACTTGTTTATTTATTTACTACTTAAATAGCACCACGTCTTACTACCCGTTTGGGCTATACGCTAATGTGTAAATGGTAGGTTGATTGTGAGATGAAATGGAGGACCTACAGTTTAACGTGGGATCCAAACCACGATGGAGGCCTAGCATTCCACACATTCACCCGTTGTGATTAATACACGGCTGGTCAGAGGTGAAGGAAGGGTTTAGCAATCGGATAAATCTGGGCCGGGATCAAGGGTTTAACCCCGGACCCCAGCACAGAAGTCTGACACCTTACCCCTAAACCACCAGGTTACTCTGTACTAACTATGTTATTGTGTTAGGGATGATAAATATTGAATTTTTGAGGAATTGCACCCGTGAGAGTGGAAAACTATTCAGTAAAAACCACCCTCAGTCACTCAGTGTACCCGACCAGGATCAAACACCGATCTACCTGTCATCAGTAGTCCAGTCTACGTATTGCAAGATTAGTGCGTTAGAGCGTGCTGCCACCGATGCGAGTAACGCTGTTAAATGAAATGAGAGTAGCAAACTGAAATACTAGTAGTAATAATGACTTGCGTGAAGCCCTCCCTTTAGTGCACGGTCCTAGTTAAGACGTACGTCAATACTCAACCCTTGTGCGCTCTTCTACTTGGATTAGCTAAGGGTTATATTGACGGGTGAATAAAACTTAGAAGACTTCTGAAAGTGTTTGAACAGCCGACACAATTCTCTCCTGAAAGTCTCGTTGACTGACACTATCAACATAACCGGCAGGAACCACTTCTGGACAGATGTGGAGAATTCGGGATCAGAAAGAGGTGGTTCAAGCCTCAGGTAGGTGAATCTGATGGGGAATTTTCATTTATTTATTGTGGCTTTACATCTTTTTTTTGCCTCATGTTTTACTACCCGTCCGGGATATCCAAATATTTACACTAATAAGGTGGTGATGAGGAAGGTAGAATAGTATTATGTTCCACGTCTTACTACCCGTCCGGGATATCCACATATTTACACTTATGGGGTAGAGATGAGGAAGGTAGAATAGTACCATGCTCCACGTCTTACTATCCATCCAGGATATCCACATATTTACACTAATGTGGTAGAGATGAGGAAGGTAGAATAGTATTATGTTCCACGTCTTACTACCCGTCCGGGATATCCACATATTTACACTTATGGGGTAGAGATGAGGAAGGTAGAATAGTACCGTGCTCCACGTCTTACTACCCGTCCGGGATAGCTACAAATTTACACCAATGGGATAGTAATGAAGAAGATAGAATAATACCGTGCTCCACGTCTTACTACCCGTCCGGGATATCCACATATTTACACTAATATGGTAGGGACAGTAAGGTAGAATTGATAGTAAATATACCCACATATTCATGCTGGTAAATAAGTAAACCATTTTTGGGGGAAAATAACTCTCAGAACACACTATCTATATCTAACCCTAATATCCATGTCTTCAGCAGTCCAATCTATAGCGAGAGTGATTCCCTAAATTATGCCATGTGTAAGGTTGGGGTTCAAATCTTAGTTCTGAGAATAGTTTTTGATTATTTTTTCCCTCCCTCTACACACATACGTAGGTACATTTCCTTTCAATTCTACCCTCCCATCCCTACCTTATTAACGTAACTATTTTATAATATATTTTATAATTCGTGTATATATATAATATATGTATTTATATTTTATATATTTATACTTTATATATAGACTATATTGTAGTTTATTTATATATATTTTATATAAATAGTGTATATATCATATATATTTATTTTACATAGATTGTGTATATATTATATATATTTATTTTACATAGATTGTGTATATATTATATATATTTATTTTATATAGATTGTGTATATATTATATATTTATTTATATAGATTGTGTATATATTATCTATATTTATTTTATATAGATTGTGTATATATTATCTATATTTATTTTATATAGATTGTATATATATATATATATATATCCTATAGTGAAACTACTTTAAAATAAAATACGTGGTGATGCTAATTATTTTTTGAACTGAAGTCAAACGAAGTATTATTGATGTATAATTTTTTTTAAAGTTGGTTTAATTAAACGCATTCAATCGGTGATGTTGAGTTCTTCCACAGAGATAATTAGTCTGATAGTAATGGTTTATTTCCTTCACAACACCTCAAGGATGGGATATTTTCACAGTAAATTACAAAATTAAATAAGAACAAAACTTGTTAACCCATGCAAGGCTAGGTTAAGTTAGGTTGGGTAAGAACCATAAGTATATGTATAAATTAACCAATTTCTTTACAAATTTAAATAAGAAAGAAATTAATTAACGCATGAAAGGTTAGGTTAAGTTAGGTTGGGTAAAAACCATAAGTATATGCAGAAATTAAGCAACTATACTTATAATCCATTCCTCCAGGTGCCCACCATCAAAGTGAAGTAATTAGATCCCTCCTCCCCCCAAACCATCCAAGTGGAGGAACTCAACCATAGAATTAAGGGACCTTTAACGAAAAGGAGATTAAATCAGCTTTCATGGAGGAACTCGAACACGTCCCATTCAATATAAAGAACCATAATTCTAAAAAATATGCCAGAGTGTTTTAAAATGTATATCTAAATTGTTATTTATATATACAAATACAATTTTATTAGATAAATTTTACTTTTGTTTGTTAACATTAACATTATACGCAAGACAAGTATGAAAACAAAGACGGCTATGAATGTATATCGTGTAGCCTATTTCGTAGTATTTACTTAGCTAGTTATTTGGTGTTAGTTGACATCATTGTTTCAGTACAAGATTCTCTACTGAATTAATTTCATTAACATCACCCGGGTGTATGTGTGTGTAACTAGAATATCACATTATTTAATATAAGTTATCATATTTACTTTATAATTATATGCTGGTATAAAATTTTGAAAGCAGCTATTGGGTTAAATTACAAAACACTTAAAAGCGTCAGTGGCCAAATGGTTTAAGGCGTTACTCCCGTGTTGAACTGGCCTGCTAAAGTCAGGGAGATTAGCGTTCAAATTTTGTTCGGGTTTACTGAAGGTGATTTTTCCTAAATGTTTTACCACTCTCCTTCCACGCAAATATGGGTATAGTATATTTAAAATGCTTCCTTACTTACCCATACCCTAATCATCATATATGTGTATAGCCTGAATAAGTAGTAGGACGCGCTGATTAAAAAAAACTGTTAACCAATCCTAATATTGGACATTTAAAAATTACTTAAGTCCTTTTTGGACCTAAGTACTTTCAAACAATTATAACTGGTTTTAAATTATTATTAGAACATTTTAAGTCACTTTAAACTAACCCATCCCTCATTTGATAGAAGTTATGAAGGTTATGAATAATTAGGATTGCTTAGCTTGTATTAGCAAATGTAAAACCAAATATTATGTTTTGTATAACACGTTTGGTTACCAAATCTGGAATTTTCCCATTTTTACAATCCTAAATTTGGTTGTTTGAAAGTGATCAAAGTACGAATAAGACTATTAGCTACATCGGACTTTAGTAGTTTGCAAAAGGTCCACTATTATGATTGGTCAATTATTTTGTTTCGCGCTTCGTTGTATTCATGGTCTAAAGCTTCAATCTTAATACAGACTATGCTTGTTTATTGAGTTTATATGTGGTAGCTTCTTTTTTTTTAGCACCGCGTCTTACTACCCGTTTGGCTTATACGTTTATTCACTGAGAGTTAATTACCTCACATTTGTGTAGGAGAAGATTGGATAAAAAAATTGCTAGTTTTATTTTAAATCAATGTTTACATACACAGATAAAAAATTTATTTTTATTTCATGAAAGAACAAGCCATAAAAAGAGCCATTTAAAAAGTTGGTTTCCTTCTCATTGTTTACGTAATAATAGTCTGGCGAGTGTAAAGGAACTTCTCAATTGATTAATTTAGCGGTAAAAATAGTATTCACGAGTCTTCTGAAAGAATAAAAAACCTCCTTCCTATATATCAATCATCCTCTGTGTTGTAATGTTTTAAAAGGAAATTCATATTGTAATTGTATAAGTAAAGTCCAAATTATGTGGAAAAACGGCCCAGTTTTAAAGTTTGTAAGATACCGGGCCTGTAAACACCGAAAAAAAAAATCAATCATACAACATTACTCAATATGACAAACTTTCATTGTTTGCAAACTTAATAATTTTGGTAGTTAAGTCAGTTGAAAAGATTGAATTGGCTCACATTTTGTTAATGAATTCCTCAAAATTACATCAACCGTTTGTAAACAAGTGTTAGGTGTTTATCATCTGGACGGGAAATAAAGGGATAAATAGAATGAATGTAAAATTAGGAAAGAGGTTGGTGCAATAAATGACACTAGTTAAAGGTTGTCATTTGTAATTAAATTGCCAGCTATGCGATTCATGGCAAAAAAAAAGTCACAAAAGGTTATTTTTATTTTAAAACTTAAACTTATGTGAAAGATACAAGAGACAATGTTTTTTTTAATCTGTAAATGTTTTGTAAAGCACTAACCAAATTAAAATTATATAGTACTCTAGTAATTTTAAACATTTAGGAGTAACACATTCCCTAACCTTTGGTATATACAAATTAAAACAATTTGTTGGTAAACTGTATTTGGGATCTCGTATTTATCCCAAAATGGAATTAAAGTCTATTATTTTAAAATCAAGATAGTTTAAATTCAAATTTTACATAAGTGTTCTAAAACTTTATCTATAAATACAAATGGAAACAGTAATAAATTTAAAGCGTATACACACATATAGGTAGTAAGACGTGGTGCTAAAAAAAATATAATCAATTTAAATTTTTAGATAAATCGCACCATGGCGATAGAAGTGATACAAATCCAAATTGGTGATTTTGAGTTAAGACTACGGAAAGACTCGTCAAGTTGGCCTCCATCTTCAGTAAAAATGACACAACTTAAATTCCAAATTTGACCACCTGAGGATAGGTATGTCAGTTTTCTCTTGATCCACTTTATAACTCATTTCAACGACAGTGAAGTCTATGTTGTTGTTTTTTAAATCGACATATTTTGACATAAATAAAGCTTAAAGAGTGTTAAATAAGAAAAAATTAACCAAAATGAGCAATGAAAGTGTTATAAATGTTACCAAGAAGGTCAGAAATAAGAAACATTACATTAACTTGAGCAAGAAGAGTGATTCAAATCAAAGTGTTTATTTTAATCTATGGTAGGGTGGGGCTATTTGGGTCATTTCAACTTTAATTTAAGTTTTAACCTATAATATGCTTGCGAAACTTTTTTAACAGTTATTCATATCTTTATTCATATCTTCTGAACCATACCTAGTAATAGTTTTTTTGAAAAAAAAAATCTAAGTAGGACATAATTAATAAAGAACATTATCAAGTGGAAATAACATTTTAGTAAAAACGTGGGGCTATTTGGATCAGGAATGGGGTTATTTGAATCACATATTTAATTTTATATTTTACTATGATTATAGCCAGTTTAATTTTTTTTAATTGAAGATTAAGTATTACTAAATAAAAATTAACTGTTTATACATTCAAACACAGTATCACTAAACCAAACCGAGACACACCGTTCCATCAACTAAACTTTCACTTAACTGTCTGACTCTGAGGTGGCCCGGCAAAATACTGAAACCCTTTTACCCCCTCCTTTCAATATTACCGCTATAGGGTTAACCAGTTAGGTCAGTGTTCAACAGGGCTGTCCAATCTACAACTTACAACTATAGTACATCTAAGTATTTTAAACGAGACAGATAATAAACCAGCGCTATTCTTCAAGCTTTGAGTACCAGTGAGACATAATGTGTATTAGCTAATATGTTTAGTTTTTTTAAGATTGAATTCAAAAGTTTTTATTTTCAAATCCAACAACGATTTTAGTTTGACAGCCCATAAGCTCATTCTACGAAGTGTCAAAAAGCGATAAATAATTAATGGTATATTCTAAAAATAAATAAAAATGCAAGAAAATAATTATCCAAATAGCCCCTTAAAAAGTGATTCAAATAGCCCCGGAAGCAAACTATTTTTCAATATAAAATAACTCTATTGGTTTCCAATAGAATACGCTCAAACTTCTTGGTGATGAGCCCAGAAGAATAATCTATAGGTTAAAAAAAACTACTTCGAAATCAATAACTATAAGAGGGTTAAGACCTTACAACGAAAAGACAATTATTTACACCACTAGGAAAAGTATGTCAATCTCACTTCTATTGATCTTGTAAAACAATTTTTTCAGATATTTGAACGTATAAAAATTATAATTTTTTCATACCAATTTACAGCCAGTAGATCATTCAGTAAATTAGAAGAACTAAACATAAATAAATATGTGCAGAATAACTGCGCAGTAGCTTGAATCCTTATTTTGATTCAAATAGCCCCACCCTACCATACATTATGACGTCACCAAGACAACAAGAAATGGTCGAAACGTCACGTTTTCTAAAGGAGGGAACTTAGGCTGTCTTTATACTAGGAAACTCTAAGTAAATCGATTTCATGTTAAACTAATATACATTGTGTCAAATGGAAGCGTTTAGAGTAGCCTATAATCGATTTCGTGGTCGGAAACAGTTTCCATCTAGTTGCAGAGCGTGAAACCGGCCCAGAAATTAGGGGGAAACTTTTTGTTTCGCACGCTGTAGGGGATACATTGTTTCAAATGTAACTGTTGATACTAGGAAACCAAATGCATGAAAGTGACCTCTCTCGAGGGACCCACCCCCTCCCCCTCGCATTTTATAATTCCATAATATATTCGGATTCCATAAGTATTTCTTCAAAGAACGTTATAAAATCAATTATTTATTTATTTTAAACACAATTATTTGTATATCCTATTATTTTTTTATATTCTTCAAAAGTCCATATAAAACGTTACGTACCCTAACAGTTCATAGAATGACGCTCTTGACATCCGTTCGGGTTATACTCATTCATACCCATTACACTAATGTGTTAGGGATGATGAAGGTTGAATTTAGAGGAAGTGTATCCACATTTGCGTAGAGGGAGAGTGGAAAACCACCCTTATTACACCGGACCTAGATTAGGACCCCGAAATTCTCGCCATCGCCAGGTCAATCTATTGCGAGAGTGACGCCATAGATCATTCGACCACCGAGTCTGGCGGTATATACATAAATTGATATATATACATATAAATAAAGAGATAGGTAGATGTAGTCTATATATAGAATGACAAACAGAAAGATAGTTGGACAGATACACAGATAGATAAGCAGATGAATGGATAGAGAGATGGGTAGATAAACAAATGTATATATGGACAGATTGGTGGATAGATAGAGAGATAGGCAAACATATGGATAGATAGATTTATGAATAGATAAACAGATGGATAGATAGACTGATGGATAGACAAACAGATGGATAGATAGACTGATGGATAGACAAACAGGTGGATAGGTAGACAGATAGATAGATAAACCGATGGATAGATAAACATATGGATACATAGAGAGACAGATATAGATAATTAGATAGATATGTAGGTAGACAGATGGATGGACAGATAGACAGGTATATAGATAGGGAGATATAGAGATGGATAGATAAAACTACACAGATAAACAGAAAGACAAATGGAATTATGGATATAGTGACAGATTTAATTGGTCAAATTGTAACTACTACATTTTATAAACACTTATGACCTGAGAGCTAGACGCATCAGGACTGTCGCTGTGGCGTGAATATGTCAGACACGCTACTCGACTTAACGACATGGTTTGCGAACAAGGCTGCATGCTTGGCTCAACTTTTGGAAACGGTAGTTTCTCCCGTCAGGTCCAGGTCGGGGTTGTAACTTGTTTCTCAAAGAGTTACTCTTTCACAAAAGTTGAAGCTAGGAATCATTTGGGCAGCGCCAGGGTGTTTGATAGGTGGCACGAATAACTTACTCATCCGCAGCTAGACTTCCTAGAATATTCTATGTAGCTAATCTAAATTTAACTAATACAGATGTCTAATTGGATTTCCTGATGACGGGGTGATCGGGGATCTAATCCCGGTCGGGTGTAATGAAGATGTTTTTCCCTAAATTATTTTCCACTCTCCTTATACTCAAATAATCCGCCTTGGTTGCGTAGTTATCTAACGCGCTAGATTATTGTTGAGCTAGACTGCCGAAGACGGGGAGATCGAGGTTTGAATCTCGCTCGGGTAAACTGGGGATGGTTTTTCCTAAATAATTTTCCACTCAAATGCGGGTTACCTTCCTCTACATTCAACCTTCCCAACTCCTAACTCATGAGCGTATAGCCCGAATGGGTAGTAAGACGCGGTGGTAAATAAAGAAAAAACTAATACTACTATAAAGGTTAAAAATTAAATTAATGAAAATGGAATAGTATATTCATGCTGTAAACTATATTGACCTCAATAACACGAGCAATGAGAAAATTGCTATTAGCTAAGGGGCCTTCGTTAAACTACCAGTGGCGGCTCGTAGCTAAAATAAGTGGGGGTGCTGCTCCAGAAAATTTTTAGCCTTTGTTTTAAAATTGTGTAAAAGGAAAAAAACATGTATAAAAAGAAGATTTATTCAGGAACTTGATAAAATCATAACAAAAAAAGACTTTCTTTACTTACTCTAACTTAAATTGTTACAGTTCAAGCTTAATCTATTCATTTAAAAATTAAATCCATTCTTCTTGTTTTAATTTGCGCAAAATTTCAATAATTTTCTCCTTGATCTCTGAATGACAATTGAGGAAATTTTTCTCCATTGAAAGTACTGCAAGCGCATTTAGTCTTTCTGTTAAATAAAAAAAACGAAAAATATTAATAAAATATATTAGCTGGAAGCAGAATAATAATCTAACTATACACTCTTCTACACTTTATCACATTCAAGAATATGGTACACGGTTTTTAAGCACAACACACATTGAGTTAAAAAAAACTTCCTTCCACCATCACGCCAGAGCCGGCACTGCGAGATCAACAGTGCTCTCTCTACCTGGCAGTCCCACCTTCCTCCCCAGTCCCCTCCTAAGTGCGTATGCGCACAACAGTCAAACACCACGTCACTGGCACTGTAAAGCACACAGTTCCATACAAAGATTTTTGTATATTTTTCATAAACTGGGGGATGGCTACTAAAGTACTGACATTAAGCTTAAGGAATATATATTTTACTACAATAATAAAGAAAGAATTAAAGAAAAACAGACTCATTATATTAAATGTTATCGATAATATCAAGTGGAAATAGGGGGTGCTGCAGTTCCGCAGTGCCTATACATGAGCCGCCACTGTAAATTACGTAAGCATTTTGGGGAGAGGAGCAGGGGTCGATATTTCCTTACGTTTTATTACGAGGACAGGGGAGGAGGAGTCAGGATCCATCTTATTATTTTTTTTCCTCAATGTTTATGGTGAGACAAATTCTAAAGAAAAAAAAAGTTAGAAAATAAATGAATTAATTACAATTTTTTAGCACCACGGTTTACTACCCGTTCGGGTTAGCGCTTATGTACTGATTACGATAAAAAAAAATTAAGAATTAGGAAGGTTTTATTTAAAGGAATTGTACCCAGATTCACGCGCAGGGAAAGCGGAAAACAATTTAGGAAAAACCACACTCAATACGCCCAATCGAGATTCGAACAACGATCATCGCGTCATCGGCAGTCTAGTCTATTACTAAAGTTAAGCCTTAGAGTCTTAGACCATACGTCAACTGAAGTGAGTTTTACTGAAATGAAAATATTCTGAAATTTTTTATCACACTCACTTTATTACCAATACTTATGTCTAAAAACAGCTAAACGATTAAAAAATCTAATTCACCAAATCTTTAAAAAAAGATTGAGGGGGGTTATGAATAACCCTACGATCCCTTACGTAGGAAGAAAGGAGGGTGTTGAAAATCATAAGAAAAAAAAAAGCCTTTGGTAATTTAAGGACAACCACTAATCAGCTATGAACACAATCCAAACATGTTAGGATCACAAGTATGTTGCTGTTTACGTGAGTTATTAATTTATTCACACATTAATATGCAGTTAAAAAATCTGTTTTTCTGTTGTCAAGACAAGCGTGTAGAAAACTTCATTTCAATGTGATGTCTGGTTATGTCGTAATAATATCTTTAACATCCTAGGTAATCGACCGTGAGACGGGTTTTTATGGTTGGAGTGTAGGGAACACGAGAAAAGGTCAATGTTTTTTTCAGTTTTTGTATCAAAACTTTTTTTGTCCAAAATAAATAGAATATTGCTTCTAGATAACACAGAGTTTAATTTTCTTCGCGTGATGACATCAACAGTTGTTGAATATCTGTAAAGTTTCTCCTCGAATTTAATGACAACTTTTTCTCTTCATTTAAAAAGTTTATTATCTAATACCGCTATTCTCATGACAGATATTCAACAATAATTGATAATCGCTTCAGTGTCTATGCGGTCTAAGGCGCTACTATCATAAGAGACTAAACTGTTGATGATGGGGAGATCGGGGCTCAAATCCCGGTCAGGTGTACTGAAGGGGGTTTTCCAAAATTGTTTGCTACTCTCTCTCTTCCCTCTCCCCACGCAAATGAAGGCGCACTTCATCTAAATATAACCCTACTCACTCCTAAAATCATTAGCATAATCAATATATAAGTGTATAACCCGAACGAGTAGTAAGACGTGGTGCTAAAAAAAATATTAATGTCACCATCTGAAGAAATTTAAACTCTGTTTGTACTGAAATCATTATTTTTTATTTTGGCAACAACAAAAAGTTTTTCTGTAAACATTGAAAAAACACTGACCTTTCCTTGTGTTCCTTGCAACCCCACCTTAAGGCGGCCACCTCGGTCAGAGAGAAAGTATTTATCACCTTCAAGCCACACGAATTAAAATACCAGACTAGGCTAGAATAGGGCAGGATTTAGTTGTGGCATACTATTCAAGGGTACCCATATGGGATTTGGTAATGGGAGGCAGATTATAGTCCCATCTGCTGGGACTCACTCCATTCTCGAGAGAAAATTTCAGGTATTTAACTTTATGGGAGGGAATCTTAGGGCATCGGAATATAATTTTGAGCTAATTGTGTGAGTTTCAAGAACCAATTTTTGCGCACAAAGAAGTTTCTGAAAAATTAACAAAAAAAACAACAAATTTAGTTGTAGCTAAGCCAATTGAAAATAAACGTTATATTTTTCGTGAGTTTATTGAACATAACAAAATGAAAAAAAGCTGGGGAATATGAAATGGGAGGAAATATATATTTTATCATTTTTATCTTTGTTAACTCGGATATTGATAGTTCAAAGTAGTTAGTAGAAAATTGAAACTATTAATGGAGGTCCATTAACTATACACCACTCTTTGTCTTTCGTTTACCTCGAGAAGATATCGACATCCATTCTTAGTGCAATGCCACTACATTATTATTAGTACCACGTCTTACTACCCATTCGGGCTATACGCACTTACGATAATGTGTAATGGTTGGGTGATTGTGAGATGAAATGGAGGACCTACAGTTTAATGTGGGATCCGAACCACGGTGGAGGCCTGGCATTCCACACATTCACAAGTTGTGATTAATACACGTCTTGTCAGAGCAGAAGTAAGGGTTTGGTAGTCATATAAATCTGTGCCGGGACCGAGGATTGAACCCCGCACCCCCATCACAGAAGTCCGACACCTTACCCCTTGACTAACAGGTCACCCTAATGCAACTACAGTTAGTATACCAACATGAGGCTGAATTCCGACAACCTGCCTTCCTAAACACCCTTAATGGGTTCGTGTTCGTATACAGCCCTGTAGTTTAAATCAATTTAATGTAAATGTTCTGGGGAAGAGTGTGCTTTCTACTTGAACGTGATTGTTAGAATCTATTACATTGATCAGCAGCAATACCCACTAGAATAAGTGTTGTTGAAAGCCATCAAAAAGCTAATGGCTTTATACACACACCTAAAGACCATATCCTTTCAAACTATAACTGTGAAGCCTCACCAAAACATTGAAAAGCGGTTTACTAAAGCACATATAAACACACAATAGCCTGTACATAGAGGGATGTGTCACTTTAATTCAATCGATAAAATTATCTCGAGTTACATACTTGCAAAGTTTTCTTCTGGCTATGTTGAAATCTTTTGAATAAAGAATTAAAAATTAAAGAATATACTAAAGACCTTTTATATAATCGAAACGGCCACCAAGGTTTGGTTAATTAGTCTTAAGTTAGGTTTAAAGGTATCCACTCTTTCCACACCCTCATACTCACTATCTCCCTCATACTCACCATCACCCTCATACTCACTATCACCCTCACCTCATCTCACCGGGACATGGAAAGGATGTACGATTAGTACATTCGGGCGTCCCCTGAGCAACGGTACATTAGTACGGATTAATATTTTCACTAGTGGGCTACGAATTATGTATCTCGAACGTGCGCAAAAAAAAAAAGCACTTAAGGGCATACTCAATAAACAATGTTAAATAAAATGTATATTTGGAAACATAAAATTAACCCAACTAAAGTGATCCCTTTACGATTAAATCAAATTTGATTTTAATTTGGTTCTGATTCTATTCATATCTAAATATATATTAAAAAACACAAAGGTTTGTTTGTGTATATTAATTTTTGTGGAGTATTTTTTGGGGGGTAATAAAAATGATAATAAAACAAAATAGTTTGAATTTTAGAATTTTTATCTGTTAGTTTGCTGCCGGTAAGCTCAAAGAATACTCATCGGATCGAGACGGGCATTTTTCTGTGGCACTCCTTACGGTTTCAGAAACAGGGTATATACCATCACACTCACACTATATCATCAGTGAACGAGGCAGTGTCGAAAGAACAGAGCGTAGGAGGTAAACATACGTCACGGCTGTTTGGCGTCGGTACAAATCAGGCACTTTATTCGACCAGCAGAAGGGAGAGTTCATGTTTCTTCGGGAATCTGAGTCCACGTAGTCGGTTTCACTCTTTTCTAGCATTTAAAGTTGTCAATTGTGTTGTATGAGTTAGCACTGCGAATAATATCCTTGCTTACTGTTTGATACTAAGCCAAAATCTCAATTTTGTTTGGTGTGATAGGGCGCTCAATATAATGTGTTTCTTTAAATTTAATTTTATTTTATTTCTTAGGTAGCAAATTTAAGCTATTTATGTGTTTTTTTTCATTGCAACAATACCTCCACGTAAGAGAACAAACATGGTAAAAGGACTGCAAAAATGTGAACAATTTATTTTGGTGTTCATTGCAACAATGCTTCGCGTAAGTCATCATCTTGATGCAGGGATTGTGAGAATTTAACAAATGTATTTTGGTTCCTTACTACAGGTAGTCGTTAATGTGTGTCACCTCATACTTGTATGAAATTGTGTTTTTAGTCATTTAATTTATTCGTTGAAAACAAGTTAATTTACCCAACTTAAATACCAACGAAGCCATGGTATAACTCTAGTTATATAATAGATTCAACAACAAACTGTATTTAAGCTTTGAATAATGATAGAAATTTAGAGGCACACAAGCTTAAGAAATAGACTAAATTTAATATTTAAACTTAAAAATTAATTGATATTATGAGAAAATTTAAGTTTAATTATATTATTCGAATGTAAAAAACAAACAAACATAAATTTAAAAAAAATTAGGATAAAATTATATATGTATATATATTATATTATGTTTATAAGTATTGTATATATTGTGTATTTATACATTTATATTACACACTGTATATATGTTTATAATATATTGATAATAATACACATACAGCAAAAATTATTCTCCTATACATAATATATAAGTGAAATTTAGTTACTGAATTTATGTCCTAGAGCTTAAAATATGGATGAAATATTACTTTACGTGAATTCTGGTTTTATATATATTTGAGTTATAATTTGTTTGAAACTTGTAGGGTTTCAGTAGGTCTACCGTTTGTGATTTTGAAACTTTCCACTACTAACTTAAAGTTCCATAAAGCCAAACTAAACAGAACCGCAACCAACCTATTTGTATGGGATCTGTAACAATGCCTCCTAATTGATATATATATCTATGTATATCTATATCTATATCTATATATATCATTTCTTCCTTTCGTAAAAATAATTTTTTGTGATTTCTTTACCAACACAAATTTGAAGTCTGACATGAGAAACGGTATTAATTACACCAAATTGTTTTGTTATCAAGTCCATCTTTGTATTGGAATAAATTTGAATGTAGTTACGATATATTATTTTAATTCAATTCAATTTAATATTGTTATGGTTAGTAACACTAAATTCTTTAAATACAAAACTATTAATAGTGGGACAAGGATGCAGGTTTAGTCAGAGTCTAACACATATTTAATAAATTTAAATAAGTTTATATTTTATTATTTTAGTTTATATGGTATAAATAGGTTCAGGACAGTTTTAAAGTTAGGATTGCATTGATCTGTATTTATTTAATAATCATATTTATATCAAAATCAATTTCGCTTTTTTTTAATTGCATACAGTGGTTATTAAAAAAACTCCTAATTCTGATTTTTAAAAGCTCCGAAAACAGTTCTAATATGTTGGGTTTATAATAGAAGAGTTAAAGATTTATTTTCATGAAATTGTTCCGGAACAAAACAAGACTTTTATTTTACTTTCTAGTACAAAAGGAAAAACATTACAAAGAGAAAATGAAAATAAATGTTCAATCCTCTTAGGGATTCCCCCAAATACTTTCTATATTTTAGGTCATTATACTAGATTCTGTCCTTTCATTTTTAATTGGAGTATTTAACGTGTATTTTCTAAACACATAATATAGAATAGCATAAAGCTGACTAACTTAACCTGACTAGTTAACTAGTTAATAATAATGCTACCCATCCCATCCCTGAACCTAAATATATACTAAATTACCTGTGTACAGAACGATCCTTGATATATTTTTTTTATTTTTTCGCCGTGTATTACTACTCGTACTGGTTATTCACATTAGGTACTAGTTACGCTAATTTGTTAGGGATGAGGAAGGTTTTACTTAGATGAATTGTACCTGAAATTGCGTGAAGTAAGAGTGGTAGATGATTTAAGAAAAAACATCAGTACACCCAACCAGGATTAAAACCATGATCTCTCCGTCCTCGGCAGTCCAGTCCATTGCTAATATAACACCTCAGACTATGTGACCACCGAAGCCGGTTTAAAATTATACATATTATCTCCACCATCGAACCACCCTAAACTTGAAATTGACTTTTTTTTATTTTATAAGTACTAACAAAATAATTATTTAGTGGCTAACCTGCATCGGTGGTCGCATAGTCTAATGCGTCACTCTCGTGTAAGACTGGATTGCTAGTGACGGGGAGATCAAGGTTCGTATCCCGCCCAGGTGTACTTAGGTTTTTTTTTCTTAAACAGTTTCCTACCCTCCCTCCAAGCAAATGCAAGTATAATACCTCTAACGTCAACCTTCGTCATCCTTAGAATACGTGATTAATATATGCGCACACCCAGAATGGATAAAGGAAGTGGCGAATAAAATAAAACTACTTAATAAGTCTATAGGGTAGGGATGAATAGTAAAGTTAAATAAAATTACCCTGCATTAGTATTTAGCGGGGATATGAAAACCAGAGTGATACATCAAAACGGCAAAACCACCTTTAGTGTACTTGGTTGAGGTTTGAACTTGGAGGCTCAGTCAAACCAGTGGAGCTCCTGCAAAGTTTTGGCTAGCAGAGCTACTACAAGACAGTAAAATGGACAAACTACTTCAATAAAATAACTAAATTAACTATTACAAAGACAGTAAGTGGCAGAAATACTTCAAGGCAGCAACTCATGGTGCTACTTTAAGACGGTAGCTCATGGAACTACAAAAATACCGTAAATTGAGGACCTACTTCAAGATAATAAATAGTGGAGCTAATACAAGACAAATTAGCAGAACTATTCCAATAAAATAACTAGCGAAGTTACTGCAAGACTGTAAGGGGCAGACTTTTTTTAGAGACTAACTATTGGAAAAAATACGAGATGTGAAGAGGAGGAACTACTTCAAGACTGTAATCAGAGGAACTATCATAATACAGTGGACAGGGGACCTAGCACAAGAGAACTTGTCACTGCATCTTTTATAGATTTTCGTATTTCCATGTACCACTTTCAGTAGTTCTTCTTATTGCCACAACGTTGCAGCACTGCCTCGGCAAAAAATAATTACAGATATAATTATTTTAGCTAATATTTGTTGTTATAAATGATTGGCAAAAACTTAGATCAAGCAAACATTTTCACAGAATATGCAAAAGCTCAATAAACAAGTATTTCTACACCAAAAGATTAAATATAATCATTTTCACTGGTCTAATTTAAAGTTTATTTTTAATGTTTTACTGGTGACGGGGAAGTCAGGGATTGGTTCTACTGAAGGCGTTTTTACCTATATGGTTTATAGTTCTCCCTCCACGCAAATGTGGGTACAGTTCCTCTTAATTATATATTCCTTATTCCTACCCTACTATTATAATTAATATGCATGTGTTTTACCTGAACGGGTAATGGTGGCACATGGTGAATTTGTGTGTGTATATATATATATCTAACAAGTAAAAAAACATAGCCTGCTTAACGTGGTCTTCGATAAAAAAAAATACATTTATATAAGTGTGACCGTGCTATTGACCAATCTTAAGGGAGTCCTGTATTCACCTCGTACATTCCATTGGCTCTAAATAAAGATAAATACCCTCATACAGGTGACTAAATTTCAATCAAAATTAGACTTGCTTAGTTTTCAAATTAAGATAGTGTGTTCTATTATGATTATTTAGTTAATCAAAAAATTACACATTTTCACCGTAACTAAGAGAAGGTAGGCATATATGATGCCTGGCAAGTGTAGTTCCACATTAAGTGCAACTCCAAGTGCTTGTAAAAGTATTATAACCTCTTAATATTCGGTACATGACGCCTGGTAAGTGTAGTTCCTCGCTGAATGCAACTCCAAGTGCTTGTAAAAGTATTATACCCACTTAATATACGGTATATGACGCCTGGTAAGCGTAGTTCCTCGCTGAATGCAGCTCCAAAGAGAAGTAGTCCCCGTGTAAGAGACGGTACTTGATTAGGCTGGCCATTTCAAACAGAAAAAAAAAATCTAAATAACATAAGTATCATATTAAACATATTTAATTTTCGCTGTTCAATTTAAATATTCATATCATAGATTTATATTTTTTGACAAGATATAAAGTTTTACACATAAAGTGAAGTTAAATTAATTTAACTCTATCTAGGAACTCAAAAATTAATTATATAATTTAATATAATATATATTTTTAACTATATTTATCGATAATGTGAATTATATTCATAGGAAAGCATGTAACAAATTTGAAACTCGTACCAGTACGTTATGTTTGAAACAATAGCCGCAAGATGTCACTAGATGTGCTTCACTACCTAGATCGCTCTATAGTAAGAGTACGGCCAACGGTTGAAATTGCACTCTCCGACAAGGGTGGGCTGTGATTGGCCCACGTGACTCCCGCGTTTGCCACTGACCTACCTGGCAGCAAGCAGACTGCTGGGATCTTATAGGAAATATATTTCTTTTGAGACATTTTCCCTCATAGCTCAAAATTATGTCACAGTGTTGTGCTTTTCAAGGCCGTAGCCAGCCAATAATTTCAGGGGGGGAGGGGGGGGGGAAGCACATCCCCCAAATGCCAGAAGTTAGAAAAATTCTGAATGATAAACAGTTTTATAAGCTATCTGAAGTGTTTTTTTCTATGTCAACTTAACCCCCTAAATACCAGAGTCTAGGGCAAATTCTAAATATTGAACACCTCTAGAAGCTCTCTGAAGTGTTTTTTTTATGGTAAAAAAATCCCTTAAATGCCGAAGGCTAGGAAAAATTCTAAATATTAAACACCTCTAGAAGTTGTCTTGTGTTTATTTTTTGCAACATAACACTATAACTGCCGAAGGTTAGGAAATATTATAAATATTAAACAACTCTAGAAGCTCTCTGAAGGTAATACACAACAAAGAAAAGATGTACGATTACATTTAATACCTTCTGAGCTAAAAAACGAAAAAAGAGTTTGGCTCAATCGAATATCGAGATTGAACTGGGAGCTGGGTAAAAACTCGTGCCTTTGTCATGTAAGTGCTATTTGATTGTGATTTCTGTTTAGTTTAGACGCTACTTACTCGTATTATGTATAATGTAGGTATCTATATACTGAAATAAATATGCTATCACAATAAAAATAACTTTAAGCCCGTGATTTTACAACTATACGTTGTTTTCATTTAATGCTAACTACTAGATCAAATTACTACAAAAAAGTGGGCTAATTTTGTATGACGTTCATAAATCAGTGGCCGACAAAATTATATTATAATTACCGATAGGGAATGATAGCGATAAAAATATTAAAATAGCGTCATTAGGGAGCCTTAAAGTGAAAACAAGCAAGATTTATTTAATTGATACAATGTTTTGCTATTTTATGAATCACTTGCGCGCGCTTATCTTTAATCTAATGAATAAATATCATCTCAACCAATTTTATATTGTATAATATATATACGACGTTGTATACATCATACATATATTATTGGTAGGATGTAGGTGTACACAATGTGTGCATGTATGAATATAATTATATATATATATTCATGTTATATTAATATTTATTATATAAGCCTAACTATAAATAATATAGTATATATAACATATGTAATATATATATATATGTATATATATATATATATATATATACAGTCAACTCTCAATTTTACGACCCCGGGAATAGCGTCCCTCTCGAAGTAACGACCCTTTTTTGAGGAACTGTGAAAAATGTGGGAAAAAAGGTTGAAAAGTTTAAGGAAATCAGCTGTAAAATGTGTTTGCTGCATTTATTTAGGTCGCTGCGTTGCAATTATCTTTGTGAGCGCTGTATTACTAGTTACTGGGGTGGGTCAGGTATAAAAAAAGACCCCACCTCATCAATGCCAGCCAATATCACTTGACTCTGACCACCCCCTCCCACAAGCAAGACAATGTTTCCCCGCGCGCGACTGCCGCTACATCACGCGCCAGGCTTGCTTTTGCCATTGTTATTTCGATTCTCGATTTGGTTACTATTTTGGTTTGATTTTGTGAACAATTTTTGACGACCCATGCTATTGTTTAACATTGTTATTTTGATTTGGTTACGTTTTTGGTTGGATTTTGTGAACGATTTTTGATGACCCACGCTATTTTTTTTTATTTGATACGAACTTATAATTTTGACGAAATGAGTGAAAGGAGTACCTTCTTCAAGAAATAGGTAGGTTTTATTTTATTTACTTTTTCACGTATTGTCTAAAAAATGCAATTTTTTCGTATGAAGGTCAGGGATGGAACAAAATCTGTTAAAATTCCAATAACGACCCCTTCGAAATAACGACCCTTATCCAGGGAACCGTGAAAGGTCGTAGAATCGAGAGTTGACTGTATATATATATAAATTTAATATAAGTCATACTATCCAGTGTTTTTATACAATATATATTATATATAATATCAGTGTGTTTATATTATATGGAAACTTATGTATTACATATACATACATGTTATATAAACACACTTATATTATATATTATATATATGAATTTTATAAAAGTTATATTATCTATGTGTTATCAGTGTGTTTATATATTATGTAAGTTATGTATCACATATACATACATGTTATATAAACACAATGATACTATTTATGTATAATATATACTTTTATAAATATATATGTATTTTATATAAGATATTACATAAGTGTGTTTCTATATGCTATATATTATATAAGTGTGTATGTATATAGAATATATTTATTACATATATTACCGTATATAAATATATTTATTTTCACTGTACAGATAGGCTACCTCCATTATATTATTGTTTTAACTTACAACTCAATCTATAGGCTAGTTTAGTAGTTTAAATGCGAGTGTATGACCTGGAGTTAGCAAATTTACGAAGAAGCTAACACAATCATATTTTAAAATCATGTTTTTACCACGTTTATTTTAAGAAAGTACTAATTAAAATACACTAACGTATTCGTAATGATCCAAGCTCTCTCGTGGAAAAAAAAATCACTTTGCGTTGATATTTTGTAGAGATATTCCTATAAAAAAACTTATATCCCATGCAACGCCATGTACTGGTTAAGTCAGTCAAGCCGACCTCCTAGCAGATGACGCTTGAAGGCCGTACTCTTACTATATATTCTTATCTAGTTTGTTAAATGAAAAATAGGTAGCGCGAGCGTTCAAAACAAATGGGAAGACGATTTAAATTATCTTTATCATTTGGAACCATGTTGCCAAACAGTGGCGGCTCGTAGCTAAAATTAGTGGGGGTGCTGCTAACACGGTAAGCAAAACAGTGCAGTTTTTTACTTCACAACCGCTAAGCCAACTTCTCCGTTGGTATGTGAGGAATGCCAGGCCTCCACCGTGGTTCGAATTCCACGTTAAACTGTAGGTCCTTCATTTCATCTCACAATCACCCTACCATTACACATTAGCGTAAGTGCGTATAACCCGAACGGGTAGTAAGACGTGGTGCTAATAATAATAAATTCTTCGTTGGTACCATTCAGAATTAAAGCTACGAATATATTTCTTGTTGTTGCTTTTGCCTGGCTGAGATATTAGAATATCAGGTGTTGAACGACCTCTTTTCTTAACTGTAACTTTCTCATGGCGAGATAGCTGTGAAAACTTAAGCTGTTGAAATTCACTTACAGTTACAGAACTTATTTCTTGGGGATGCAAGGCCATGGTCAAATTTTTCTGTTAAATAAAAGAACCGGAAAAAATGAATCAAATAGAATAGCTGGAAGCAGAATACTAATCTAATTCATCACTTTATCACATTCAAGAATATGGTACACGGTTTTTAAGCACAACACACGCTGAGTAATAAAAACTTCCTTCCACCATCACGCCAGAGCCGGCACTGCGAGAGCAACAGTGCTCTCTCTACCTTGCAATCCCGCCTTCCTCCCCACCCTCTTCCTATGTGCGCATGCGCACAACAGTCAAACACCACGTCACTGGCACTGTGAAGCGCACATCTCTATACAAAGATTTTTGTATCTTTTTCATAAACTGGGGGATGGATATTCAAGTACTGACACTAAACTTAAGGAATATATATTGTACTACAAAAATTAAGAAAGAATTAAAGAAAAACAGACTCATTATATTAAATGTTATCGATAATATCAAATGGAAATAGGGGGTGCTGCAGTTCCGCAGTGCCTATACACGAGCCAAAACTGTTGCCAAATGTAGATCAAGTAGCCGATTCCACGCGGCAATTAAAAAAACTTGCGGCTTGAAACATTTTCTTTTTTTTTTACTCCGAGACATTTTCCGGGACGTTTAGTGATACGGGAATGGATGGTCAGTGGTCAGTCACCCTATATCTGACACCTGGGGCAAGTGTAAATCCTGTATCAGTCGCAGAGACCAATCTCAGACGTATCCTTATTTCCTGTAGCTAGGTCACACGGTGAAACCTTCCAACAGAGACATTTTCCCGATTCTCTAGGGGGGTGTAAAGCCGTGACGCCAGGGAGTAGTTGATGAAAAGGGAATCGAATTGGAGGGGGGGAGGAACGGGGGGCAGGAACGGGGGGCAGGTGAGCTGGAGTAGATTAGTGGCCACCGTGGGATCGAGACGATGGACTGGAATGATGTCGAGATTTCAAAAAACAGGGACTAGATTCACACTCTAATCAAATGAGTTAAGACCAAAAGTAATATTTAATTTAAATAAGATTAACGTAACTTTAAAATTATAAATATTGTCACAGGGCCCCCAGGCGAGACTTAAAAAATTTCCGTCCCAAATGTATTCTTTATAATAATAATAATAATAATAATAATAATAATAATAATAATAATAGGTTTGCAAAATACCAGACAAAAAATTAAAGGTACTAATTTTTTCAATTCAAAATATTTTGAAAATTGCTTCAATAATGGATATCAGAGGATTGTTCGACATTACATTTAACAGTGTATACTTGGGTTTTTTTAAGGAGGGGGAATTCATTTAATGGTAGTTTAAAAATGAATAATATCTGAAAGTTTTAATTTATTTTCGAACAGGACTCTAAAGATTTTGTTAAAATTAGGTATCTGGGAAGTTTTTTACATGATTATTAACAATATATATTCGTTTTTCTAAAAAAATAAACACACCTTCTCTTTGCTCTTAAAATAAAGACATTGACTATAAACTCATAAGATTTGTGAAACGAAATTATATACCGGTGCATGGTTGCAGTAGCAATCCACCAAAGTATATAAGTAAAATAAACACTGTTACAGAATTATTTGGAAAATCTTTGTCCTTCAAAGAGTAAATCAATTAACTGCCAAAAAGCTCCATTAAGTATAAATTATTGATATGCATATAGCTTAGAAACTATTGGTTTTCATAAAAATATATTCAAATAAAAGATTTTAGTTTTGAATAGTACTAGCATCGTGGAAACCACTTTTTCTGTTTCAGGGGGTCATGAAACGTTGATATTTATCAAAATCTTGAGTTGGATTATTTATTTATTATTATTTAGCACCGCGTCTTACTAACCCGTTCGGGTTATATGCTTTAAGTAATAATTACGCTCATGGATTAGGAATCGGGAAGGTAGAATTAAGGGAAGTGAACCCGCATTTGCGCGGAGGGAGAGTGGAAAACAATTTAGGAAAAACCACCCCCAGTTAAGCCGACCGAGATTCGAACCTCGATCTTCCCGTCCTCGGCAGTCGGGCTCAACACGACTAGCGCGTTAGCCAACTACGCCACCGAGGCGGGTCTCCCTTAGTGAACCCTACCAAGATTCTAACCTCAATCTCTCCGTCATCGGCAGTCTAGTCTACTGTGAAAATAGCACCTTACACCATGCGGCCACCAAAGTGGGTAATAGTACAATTGAATTATCTATTAACTACTCCAGTGTTTCTAAAACTTTTCTTAATAGCGGACTACATTATATTTGTTCGACGCACATGCAGACTACTCACCTTAATATACTACCTACATGTCACTTGTCAAAGCAGGAAATTTCTTAATAGTTATTCAAGCAGTAAAGACAGCATATTTGTATACATACTCGTATATAAACTTTTATTTTATTATCAATATCATTGTTGTTTTTGAGAACCCCAAGGGGTTGGGAAAAATTATTATTGTTTCAATTATGTGTTATTTGTATAATGTATGTAAATAGAGATTAAGTGAGATGAATAAAATACTAATGAAAGAAAGAAAGAACATACTCGTATATTACCGTTCAATGTTCATAATAAGAACCTTATCTGACAGCTAGAAACGATACTTAAGGCCGGTGTACACAGAATGCTAAGCTATGCTAAGCTATTCTATGCTGTGCTAAGACTTTGTCACTATGATGGTGTTCTCCAAAATGTCTTGTTTGAGTTCAGATTATAGTACTGGGGAAGAAAAGATGCTGCTGATAGCAGCTGTTTTGAAAGATTAAGAAAATTTAGGAGGTGGAGGTTTGACTTGTTCAATTAACAATTCCATTTTAATATAAACACATTTATTAAATATAAAACCTAAATAGAATATTACTTAAATACACGTGAAACAAACTGAAAACAAAACTTCAACGCTTCTTTAGTTATTTTATCCAAACCAGCATTGCGTCTGTTCAACACGGAGCCCAAGTTGCGTTATTCGCATGCGCAACGTGAGATGGCTCAAGATGGGAGTGGAAAAAATGCCCGGCCAGCAATCGGAAAAAACATAGCGTAGCGTAGTAAGGCATAGCATAGCTTAGCTTTTTGTGTGAACCAACACATTTAAATATTTGGTATGCTATTTTTCTAAAGAGTTAGCAGAGAAAATCTTAGCTCAGATTAGTGTTCTGTGTGTATCACCCTTAAGGTCTAGTTTCATAGTCAGACTAATACGCCTCAAGTGTGGTGCTAAATTAACACAAGACGACACTTACCTAGACCAGAATGGAATGAGATGTACTAAGACTGACTATGAAACTGTCCCATTCCATTATGGTCTAGGTAGTTGTCTTGTATTTAGTATAGCACCACACTTGAGACGTACTAAGTCTGACTATGAAACTGTCCCATTCCATTCTGGTCTAGGTAGTTGTCATGTATTTAGTATAGCACCACACTTGAGACGTACTAAGTCTGACTATGAAACTAGTCCATTCCATTCTGGCCTAGGTAGTTGTCGTCTTGTATTTAGTATATCACCACACTTGAGACGTACTAAATCTGACTATGAAACTGGCCCTAAATTTACATTCAAGTTAAGTCGTATAATGATATGTAACTTTTGTAATGGAGTACAATTTTTATTAGGATTGTGAGAGTACTAGAAAAGTTGATCTAGAGTCGAGTTTTAGTATCTGCTTGAACTCAACTCACAAATCTCAAAAAATGTGACTACTCGGAATTTTTTATCTTTTTCTCGAAAATCCCTAGTTTAATTAATTTTATCCAATTATAAGATATTATTTCATATCAAATATAGTTCCTCGATATTTATTTTTGTCTAGTTAAAAAAGAAATTGTGCAATTATATTAAATTTATCAAAAAATTCGAAGTTGTGTGATTATAAATTTTTTCACAAAAAAAAAGTAATTCTAAAAATATACGTTTATGCTTATTTATGGCTTATGCATGGATAAAATACATAAATTCAGTTTGATACATCCACTTCGGTGGATGCATGGTCTAAGGCGCTATACTTGCAATAGACTAAACTGCCGATGATGAGGCGATCGAGGTTCGAATCTTTATCCGGTGTACTGAGGGTGGTTCTTCCTAAATTTTTTTCCACTATAATGTGGATACTCTTCCTATTAAATGAACCTTTTTCATCCCTAGACCCATTAGCGTAATTAGTAGGCCTACATAAGCGTATAAACCGAACGCGGTACTAAGTATTTATTTACATCCATTACTGTGGCCTGAATCAGTTTGTTATTCAAGCCATATATTTCTCACTAGCCCTATTATAGCTTCATATGCCTTATAATCTAACTTAAGTCTAGCACAAAATCCAGTCCCCGGCTGTTAATTTATCAATGTGATGGGTAAACCCACATTTCACCAATGATACATTTATCGGCTATACCGGTAATCGAGCCCGAGACCCATATATAAGTAGACTGTTCTTGAAACTACTATCGGAAATGTTTTGTTGTTTGCTAATCTAAGAGACTTATCCTCTTTCACCTTTATCCCTACATTAACTAATACCTCCTATTTCCTTTGTCAATACAGTAAAGTGCCGACTATCCGGCAGTCGGTTATCCAACATTCCGTTTTATCCGTCAAATATATGAAGTGCCCTCGCCGCATATATGAGAAACAAACTTCAATCACCAGTTGTTTTTAACAATGATTTTGATATTTTCTATGGTACAGTATATAATAAAAGTTGCATCTAATTGCTTTAAAGTCCTCTAATTACATGAATAAAATAATAGTTTTATAATTTATTGCATAATTTATGCTTTGAATTAATTACTCATTCTTATTTAATATATATTCTGTACTTCCGTTTAATTTTGATTTGTTTCGGTCCAACCCTTTCCCTTGTTTCCGTATTATCCGACATCTCGGTTATCCGACAACCTGTCGGTCCCGTTTAGTTCGGATATCCGGGACTCGACTGTATTTTGCCTTAGTCTACACAGCTTTGTTGCTTCACTCATGGACATTTCATTTCATTTATTTGAAGTATTTAACGTGCATTTTCTGATCTGAAGGATTAAATCAGCAAACGACTGGAAAACTAAATTAAATCTAAAACATACACAACACCCAGCCCCCCCGGTCATTAAATCATCACTATTAAAGAGGAAACCCACATTTCACGAATTAAATTTTTTTTTCTGCTATGCCATGAATTGAACCCAGGATCCTTAACTCGACGAATGAACACTTTCTTGTTTTGTTTATACCGTAAATAAGGTTGTATTATATTTTTCGTCAACTTTTTGAGTCGCGGGGGAGGGGAGGGTTGTGCCCCCAAAATATCCCTCGGCTATGGCCTTGAAATGAATATAATATGTTTAAAAAAAACTCGTGTATCGAACCAGTGTCCTGAACTTAGGTCAATCCCAACCGGTTATAAGAAGACGACACAATTTGCTTGCACTTCATACATTGTTTTTAAACGCTAGCTATTCTCTCTAAACATCATCTAGATACTGTCTTTCGTCCTAACAGGATTTGGTTCCTATAAGTATGATTGCGTCCTTCTACCGGTTGAAGCTTTCCCTCATGCGTTCACTACCGCCCACGCTAGAGGGCACAAATCACTCGACCAAAGCGCAACAGAAAAGACACACCAGCAAAGCGGAGAGAACAAGATACAATCGACTTGAATGTCTACGTAACAAGTGCAATTGGAGTAGTGTTGTTTGGAGTTGAAAGGGGTTGAGGAGGAGGGACGGGGGGGGGGGGGGGGAAATTTCCGGCAGGG
>CABEEJ010000583.1:28817-41743 GCA_901482245.1 Timema douglasi
GGGGGGGGGGGGGGGGGGGGGGGGGGGGATAATTCCAGCACGTGAATAGCCATGAGCTTGTCAGACAAGGCTGTCTAGATCGGTCTTTGCAAACAGCTTTCACTTTCTGTGGTATCTGTCTTAGCGGCATTCAGTCAGTTACCTTGGCTTCAAGCGCCTCTTGTGCAGTTATTTATAATTTTACTAAAAGCTCCATAGCTAAAATTATGTGCTTCTTCGAGAGTGAAAACATTTTTTAAATATAGTGATTATATTTATAGGGAAAAGAAAATCACAAATAAAAAAAAAGTTCCGGGTGACGAGAGAAAGGGGGAAACGTAAAAGAATTATGGCTGCTTCATATGGCGCCAATTTCAGATAGTGGCGTCCCTGTGCCGAATACCGATCATTTTCAATTCTCCCGCGTCTTCTTCGAAGCTTGGCAACGCCGGAATGAAGTGCGGCAGCGCCGCTGGCGAGAGGAGGCGAAAACGACGACGTCTTTATTCCACGCTCCCGAGATTTCGACGTCGGGTCAGCGACACTTCGCGTCGTTGCATCAGAAAATTCAACACCTTAAAGTAGAAATTGTAAGTGGCTACCGTTTTAATCTCTGTAAGTCACGCGGCTCCGTTTTTGTCTGAGTTAATAGATTCATAAGCCAAGCTATTGAAATTAATACTGATTTAGGATGATGATCATTAACAAACATTATTTTTATACATCATAGGAAATTAAATTAGGAAACTAGTTAAATTTCCGTGTTAAGGTTTTATTATTCAACATAAACTCAACCAATTATATCTAAACAAGCTACCTTTAGTTTAATTTAGCTTAACTTAAATTAAAGAATCACTAATCATTAACCGTCTAGATCAAAATAAATGCACCAGGACAGTGCCCATTCCTCGTGCCGTAGTGGGAATACAATAACTGTAGTCAATGTGTATTCCTGGTGCAGTATTGGGAAACAGTAATTGTAGTCAATGTTTGTTCCTGATATTATGGTGGGAAACAAAGCAAATGCAGTTCAGTTTTCCTTTTAAATGTGAGAAAAATGTTTATAAGGAGTTATCGTGTTTGACCACTAATATAAAGGACCCTGGTTTATTTCTGATTAGTACTGATGACTGCCCGAATGCTCTAAGGTGTCTGTCATTCTTGAGTTATACTTGCTTGCGGACGACGTTGGAGACCAGGGTTCTAATCTAAGTCGGGTACATGTATCGAGGTGTTTTTTTTCCATAAATGGTAATCTACCCTCTTTTCAAACAAACCCCTATAAATTACCTCTAAAATGCTTCTTTCCTCATCCCTACCCAATTAAAGTAAATAATAGTATATATGCGTATAACCTAAATAGTTACCGGTGATGAAAAAGGTACCGAAGAAATAACTTCTAAATTATTAATAATAGATAAGACTTGAACAATTATTGTTAGATTTAATAGTTATTAGATGATCAAAATAAAGAATAATTAATACCTTGATATATAGTAATATTGGAAAAATTAGATAATAGTAGAACATGCCTGGCAAAGTACATAATAAAGAACATGCAATATTTTAAATTTGTTTGTGTGTTGAAAATTTACTCCTTGATCTCTGGATGACAATCGAGGAAGTTTTTCTCCATTGAAAGTACTGCAAGCGCATTTAGTCTTTCTTTTAAATAAAAGAACCGAAAAAAAATGAATCCCATAGAATAGTTGGAAGCAGAATAATAATAATCTAATTCTACACTCTTATACACTTTATCACATTCAAGAATATGGTACACGGTTTTTAAGCACAACACGCGTTGAACACCACGTCGCTGGCACTGTGAAGCGCACAGTTCCATACAAAGATTTTTGTATATTTTTCATAAATTGGGGATGGCTACTGAAGTATTGACATTAAACTTAAGGAATAGCTATTGTACTACAAAAATAAAGAAAAAAGGACTCATTGTATTATGTTGTCGATAATATCAAGTGGAAATAGGGGGTGCTTCAGTTACGCAGTACCTATACACGAACCACCACTGAAAATGAAAGTAACTATGTTAAGCATGTAGGCGCCTCATAGTTGATTTAAGCGAACTCGTGGTATAGTGGTCAGTGCTCCTGGCAACGAGACTTCGATTCCCGACTGGTACTTTATTTTTTTAATGGGAATAATCCCAACAGTCACCAGGGTTGGGTTAATTATTCTTAAGTTAGGTTACGACTCACACTGGCTTCTCAACTTAATAATAAATATCATCACATGATCTCATTACGGGTACGACGTGTAGATAACCCCATATAGTGTACCCGGGAAAATCTCCGTGTCACCAGAGTGGCTAAAAGTTTACACATCAGGCAATCCGAAAGTGGATGTCAAAGTCCCTCCAGGTCAAATTACGATTTTAAAAAAAAGGTTAATTCAAACCATATGTATTGGGTAAGTTAAGCAAATAGATAATAACCGCCAGTCTTGGACGATTGGACAAAGAACTGGCAGAAAGTGATAAGTAAGGAGGAATAACGTAGTACGATATATATATATATATATATATACTAATATTGTAGAAGAATTCATCCTGTTATAAAATTGGCTGATTGTAGCGAGTTTTTATTTTAACTTTACCATTTGGCGTTTCGTTTGTTTGTATATAAGTTTTTTCCACGATAGCCATCAATATCGTGAGCTAATTTAAAAAATATGGTACGGAACTCCACACGGACTTTCTCGTCCTATTGTTTAGAAATGGAGATATTTACTCAAAATTCGTAATATAATATACAATAACAAACCCGAGAACAAATTACGCTAGAAATACGTAAAACTTTTTTTTACTCACGGTTCTAAACTTTATAATTATATTTTTAAAAATTAACGTCTTTATTTGTATATTTGGACCGATTAAAAATATCGATATTAGGTCCCTAAGGGTCAACACTTCGTAATAAAATTTTGACTTCAGATTAAAATTTTTGGTATTTTATGAAGGGATGCACATCTTATGGTTATTGAATTGCTATTAAATTTCTCTTATAAATTTTGACAAATAAAATAGTTAATTATTGATTATTGAGTCTAAAATTAGCGAGATAGATCATTGCTGTACCAGGTGCAGATCAAGGACAAGAAATTAAATCAATGTTGAAGTCACTACTAGTTTTACTGTCACGTAATACTAAATAGGCATTAATGAAACTACCCAAATTTAAGTTGCGCGCCTCTCACTTTGTTGCGCAAATCTTGTTTAGGTTTAAATTTTTTATTATTACTATTTCAATGATTAATCATAAATAAAGATCTTTAAAATAATTTATTTTTAAATAACGTGCTTTAAACAATATCTTTGAATAATACCATACACATAACGTGTTAGTATGGCTTAGTGGTAAAATTTTGATTTAGAATGAGATATAACAAGCTATACTATAGAGTGGAGTTAAAATTCGATTTTTCGAAATCTGAATAATTGCATCTATTTTGTTTGATTAATTGAATAGTTAAAAAACTGTTTATATAATAATTGTCATAATGTTTAAACTTATTTCCCTCTTTATAATCACTATTTGTTAATATTCTTATTATTTTCTCATAATTTGTTTTAATAATAATTGCAAATTTCAAGCTTTAACCTTCATTAGAGGATTATTCTCAAGATTAGCATTACATTGAAAGATCACTTAAGGATTTACTCTCAGATTTTAAAGTAATTTTATGTCAAAATATCTTTAGGGGCCTCTCACCCCCCTCCCCGACCCAATCACGATGGGAGCACCCGCGTCTCCCTCACCCCCTCCCTCATGAAAATCCTGGATTCGTCCCTGTGCTGTATAAAAATCTCTCCTAAGAGGTTTAATGAAAAACAACAACTTCTTGCTTACTTTATGGCATTATAGAGAATTATAGCGTTTAAACTTGTAGTATCTCTTCACAACTTAAGCTCACAAAATTATACTAATATCATTGCCAATATCTCAGAAACGGTTGGTTTTATAAAAATATATTTCATATTAAAGTTTTTTATTTTGAATAGTCCTACAATTTTGAAATGATTAGTTATATAGTATCTAAATAGTTGAGGAGATACGGAAATTTACGCGTTTGTAAAGTATCCTGAAATTCATTTTCATAGGAAAATGGAAATAGACATTTTATTTATAATCTTAATCAACGCTTAAATATGAATTTCAATCAAAATCGTTAGAGCCGATTTTGATAACATCAATTTTTTCCCTTTTAACTTTTTATTAAATTACGCTTAATTTCGGGGTTAAGAAGACACACAGACGGCATTTCATAAATAACTTTTTAGGGTTTGGGGGGTTAATGAGACTTCTACCATCAACATTCCAGGTGAGGTTTTTTTACGGTCGCAATACTTTACATTTAGTGTTCGAAAAGTTAGAATATATATATATATATGCGTATAGCTTGAAAGTTATTGGTTTTATAAAAATATGCTTCGAATAAAAAATTTGTATTATAAATAAATCTATATATTTGCAATGCTAAGTAATTTCATATCTCAAATAGTTTCGGAGATATGATAAAAATTGCGTATGTATGCATCAGACCGGAGCCCTTCAAGTCATTTTGCCGAAATATTGAGAGTAGCCATTTTGTTTGTAATATTTATAAATGTTTTGAAATGAAAATTAATCAAAATTGACTTTTTCTCTATTCCCCTCTCCATGCCCTTCAGTAAACTATCTTTAAATTTAGGGTTAGATATTCAATTCCAAAAATCTCAGGGGGCAACCCTACGAAAATCCTAGAGAGCAAGTCTTAGCCTGATCAGTAAAATAGTTTAGGCTAAAGTCGGAGGTAGGCTACAGATAAACAGACGGACAGAATTTAAAAAACAACTTTTTCGGATTCGAGGGGGGGGGGTGTCATGAAACGTCTAGATTTATCAAAATCTCGAATTCGATTTTTTTTTTTTGACGATCTCTACCTGTAAGCTAGCGAGAAAGTAAAAATTTTCAGGGGGGTTATTTCGACCTAGGGTGAAGACCGTATGTATTGTTTAGGTGTATTTTTGTATCTGGTTATCCGTTTCAAGATGTCAAACACTCAAAATTCTGTCTGCTTGTTTGTGGCACGCTAACTATTGGATTCGTGGAACAATTTTAACGAAAATTAATAGGGATGTTCTTTGAACTTAGGACGAATGATACATGTAAAAAGTTTTCCAATCATTTTATCCGTTTAAATATGGTAGGCCACTCTGAGTTTTTCGTTTTTTTTTTATTAGCTCATTTCAAGGGATTTGAATTTATAATTTTAAGTAATCGATCGAGCACTTAGGGTGTATTTATTTAAATGGTGTCATCCATTGCCAGATTGACGTATTTAACCACTTGAACAACGATTATTATCTATGAATTTAGTTTACTATTGAATACAGTAGCCTATTTATTTGTTTTCAGTTTAACTTGATCACCGAGGAAAAATATCATCTTCAAATCAAAGTAGAAACTATAGAAGATATTTCATCTTGAAATCCAAAGAAAAATCTTAAGACTGTAGTAACGATAATAACGTAGAAAGAGGTCTACTGTTCACAGAACTACTAGTAAGACTGTAGTAACAATAATAACATGGAGGGAGGTCTCCTGTTCACAGAACTACTAGTAAGACTGTAGTAGCGATAATAACATGGACGGAGCGAGGTCTACTGTTCACAGAACTACTAGTAAGACTGTAGTAACGATAATGAGGCAGAGAGGTCTACTGTTCACAGAACTACTAGTAAGACTGTAGTAACGATAATGAGGGAGAGAGGTCTACTGTTCACAGGACTACTAGTAAGACTGTAGTAACGATAATAGCATGGAGGGAGGTCTATTGTTCACAGAACTACTAGTAAGACTGTAGTAACGATAATAACATGGAGGGAGGTCTACTGTTCACAGAACTACTAGTAAGACTGTAGTAACGATAATAACATGGAGGGAGGTCTACTGTTCACAGAACTACTAGTAAGACTGTAGTAACGATAATAACATGGAGGGAGGTCTACTGTTCACAGAACTACTAGTAAGACTGTAGTAACGATAATAACATGGAGGGAGGTCTACTGTTCACAGAACTACTAGTAAGACTGTAGTAACGATAATAACATGGAGGGAGGTCTACTGTTCACAGAACTACTAGTAAGACTGTAGTAACGATAATAACATGGAGGGAGGTCTACTGTTCACAGAACTACTAGTAAGACTGTAGTAACGATAATAACATGGAGGGAGGTCTACTGTTCACAGAACTACTAGTAAGACTGTAGTAACGATAATAACATGGAGGGAGGTCTACTGTTCACAGAACTACTAGTAAGACTGTAGTAACGATAATAACATGGAGGGAGGTCTACTGTTCACAGAACTACTAGTAAGACTGTAGTAACGATAATAACATGGAGGGAGGTCTACTGTTCACAGAACTACTAGTAAGACTGTAGTAACGATAATAACATGGAGGGAGGTCTACTGTTCACAGAACTACTAGTAAGACTGTAGTAACGATAATAACATGGAGGGAGGTCTACTGTTCACAGAACTACTAGTAAGACTGTAGTAACGATAATAACATGGAGGGAGGTCTACTGTTCACAGAACTACTAGTAAGACTGTAGTAACGATAATAACATGGAGGGAGGTCTACTGTTCACAGAACTACTAGTAAGACTGTAGTAACGATAATAACATGGAGGGAGGTCTACTGTTCACAGAACTACTAGTAAGACTGTAGTAACGATAATAACATGGAGGGAGGTCTACTGTTCACAGAACTACTAGTAAGACTGTAGTAACGATAATAACATGGAGGGAGGTCTACTGTTCACAGAACTACTAGTAAGACTGTAGTAACGATAATAACATGGAGGGAGGTCTACTGTTCACAGAACTACTAGTAAGACTGTAGTAACGATAATAACATGGAGGGAGGTCTACTGTTCACAGAACTACTAGTAAGACTGTAGTAACGATAATAACATGGAGGGAGGTCTACTGTTCACAGAACTACTAGTAAGACTGTAGTAACGATAATAACATGGAGGGAGGTCTACTGTTCACAGAACTACTAGTAAGACTGTAGTAACGATAATAACATGGAGGGAGGTCTACTGTTCACAGAACTACTAGTAAGACTGTAGTAACGATAATAACATGGAGGGAGGTCTACTGTTCACAGAACTACTAGTAAGACTGTAGTAACGATAATAACATGGAGGGAGGTCTACTGTTCACAGAACTACTAGTAAGACTGTAGTAACGATAATAACACGGAGTGAGCTCTACTGTTCACAGAACTACTAGTAAGACTGTAGTAACGATAATAACATGGACGGAGCGAGGTCTGCTGTTCACAGAACTACTAGTTTAAAAATTTTCTGATCAGCTGCCATTTAAGGCACTTCCTAAGAAAATTCATCTGTTGATAATATCTTAATACTAGCTTTGCCTCACATCCTACAACTGCTTCCAAGGCTATCTTGTTCCAGATGTTTTGAAACTGAGAATACTGCTATGGGCCACGCATATGGTGTTATAATAATCACCTTGGACTCTCTTTCAATAAGGCGCATGCAACACTTTAGCTGTTCAGGTCCAGTCAAACTAGTGACGACGTGATATGACATTAAACAGAATGAAAACTACATTTGTACAAATCGACGATTGTGTGGCCCTGAGCAGAATAACAAGACATAAGGTCAAAAAGGTCACCGGCGAGCGTGGAGAAATAGTAAAGGAAATTAGAGGGAAAGGGGGGGGGGCAAGAACCCCTCCTGGGATATATTCATATTTTAAACTAGTTGTTCTGTGAACAGTGGATACAGCTAAGTGCTGAGTAAATTAATTTAAGAATTATTTAAGTTCTTATCGTTATTAGAGATTTTTTTTAGCATGGCATTTTATTATCCGTTCGGGTTTTACAATTAAGTACTATTTACGCTAATCGTCTTAGGAATTCGGGAGGTAATATGTTTAGGAAGTGTACACGAATTTGCGTGGAGCAAGAGAGGAAATCCATTTTGTAAAATGGATGTCAGTACACCCGACCGAGATTCGAACCTGGCCCTCACCTTTATCGGCAGTCTAGTCTACTGCGAGAGTAGCACGTTAGACCACATGGCCACCGAAGTTGGTACACTAACTACTTGTTATTTCATAAACTAGGAGATTGGTCGACTCCCGATACTAGACTGTACACCCTGGTTTGTCAGATATAAAAATTATGATTGTTAATTGAATAAACTATCGAACTGATCCCAATTTCACTTTTGTCAAGTTTATTATTCATAAGAGATGAATTCATTATAGCATATTTCACACCCAAATAAATGGGTATTCATATCCTTGACCACGCTCAAACTATGAAATCACATCAAATTGAGTATTTCTGTATTCGTCACTTGACATCAGCTTAATTAAGATAATTAATTTAAAATATATTATTTTACAATTCTGTTGTATTTTTACTTTTTCTCAACCCCCTAAGACAGAGAAATATTGTGATAAAAAAAACTAATTTGAGATTTAAATGAATGTTAATGTTTCATGAATGACCCGGTTAAACCGAAAAAGTTGTTTTTTGCAATGCCGTCTGTCTGTAAAGTATGTTAATGGGACTAGAGCCGAAACCATTTCACCATTCGTGCAAAAACTTGATAGCTAGGCCTTTAATTTATTAGGTCCTCGTAAGAGGGTTTTTGGAATTAGTTATTTAACCCTAAATTTAAGGTTAGTTTACTGAAGGTCAAAAAAGTGAAAAAAACGATTTTCTCAAAATTCACTTTAGATATAAAATTTGATCAACATTTCCTTATGAAAATGACTTTGAGGGAATGTGTGAAATTTTCCAATTTTGATCATTTCTCTGAAACTATTTGAGATACGAAAGAACTTATCATTGTATAGTTGCAGAACAATTAAAGGTAAAAATCATTATTTGGAATATATTTTCATAAAACTAATAATTTCTGAGCTATAATCAAATACATATATGCTTTTTGATTAAGGTCTTTGAAAATTAATTTGACTCTAATTATCTTTGGAGGACAAAGATGTTTCTCTTTTCTCAATTTTTTCAATAACAGTGGTTCTAGATCCTAATGCCTTAGAGTAAGTAACAGTGTATATTATTTAATTTTATTATCTTTGATAGAGTGTAATGCTCTTTTCTTCCATTATATTTCTATAACAATAGGCTATATATTATTTGATTTCACATATCTTAAGGGTTTTAAGAATGTGTCTGCATTTTTAGGTGAAGGAGTGAGAAAATATCTAAGATTCACCGTAACATTTATTTAAAAAATATAAATATAGTAAAACTGTTTCATTGGTTTCAATTTCACTGTTGTCTTAAGTAGAAAAGAGAAAACCAAACAACAATGCGACATCTGGTTCGAGCTGTACTACCTACCTAAGTTATATGTTATCCATGGGGTGAGATGGGCTCTTAAGATGTCTGGTGCAAGCTTTAGGCCTATTACCTGCCTAAGCTGGGTGTTATCTGTGAGGTGAGACGGTCTTTCAACTTTTGTTGTTGTATTAATAAACATTGTTGCAGGTGAACCTGATAAATCAAGACAAGTCTCTATTCGAGCAGCTGTTTGCCCTTCAGGACGCTATCTTGGAGCTGAACGAACAACAGAACTACTCGGACGATTCCAGTGAATCTTCCACACCCTACTCATCTCCTTGTTCTCAACGATCTAGCTTTAGTTCAAATCAAAGTGAAGGACACAGTGAACCAGCTTCTAAGGCAAGTGAATTAAATTACATCTTATACAAGGTGGAGTACAAACAATTAGATAACTAGTAGCTTGAAAATTAACACTTTGAATGAAAAGTAAATATTTACTATTTAAATAAAAGCAAACCACATACTATACTGTTCACTTTTTGAAGATAATGTCACTCAGGTGAGCTCCCAAAGAGGTCAGGCAAACCTCAGCATGTTGCCCATCGCTTTCCGCCGCATAGATAATCTAATTGTTTCTGCCCCACCCTGTATAAGCTCGGATTATATTCATGTGTATCACAAAATGATATGTGATTGGTATCCATAGGATCAGTCGTGGCAGTGGCGGACCTAGTATTTAAACCAATACCTTAATGCAAGGTCATAACTAGAAAAATTTCTTTGGTGGGTCGAAACCAACCCCTTGGCTGGATGAAAATACATTTTTAAAATGACGGTATAGTTAATTATGGCTTGAACACAAAAATACGATACAAACTAGTGATACAAAAATATACAAAAGTGATTGAAAAAATACTACTAATCTAGAAATTCATCCTGCAAGCTTACTTGGCTGCAAATTCTATAATAACCTCATCACACAATATTTGAGATGCCAATTTGTGCTCAATGTTAATTATACTTAGGTTTGTAAGATGTTCCTGTCTCATAGTGTTCCACAAGTAGGTTTAGTCATTTTTAATTTTCTGAAACTTTGTAATTTCTTATGCGTAATTTATTTTCTATCAAACAAAAAGTCTAAAATCCTTTCTTTTTTCTGTGTCCAAAAGATTCTTTCACCACACAGCCCATTTCCACCCATAGATATGTCGCTGCCTTAATATCATAACGAATGACTGACTAACACCTTCCTTAGGCCCGTGTTACATATTTATTACTTTTATTGTGACAGTGATTTTTTGTTTTATGGTTTTTATTTTAACATTACAAATTTGTTAATCAAATTGTGTTTTTTCATATGCATTCTTTTTATTATAGTAATTATTAATTAAATCTATTTTTATAAAATTAAAATATTAATATTAAAATTATTGTAAATAAAAATCTTGATTAGTTAAAATCGTTAAATGTACACTTAAAGGATTATTATGAAAACAATTTCATTTTCAATAACTAGATTAGTTTTAAATGCTCATTTAATGTTTGAGTGCATTAATTTTATTTCTAAACTTATAATATAATCCCCAATTTGGGAATCTACAGTTATGACAAGATTCAGATAAAGTTATGATGTATAGATATGACCAACTATACATTTAAAAAAATTTAATATATCTTTGCACTTGTTGAACATTTCCTTGTGTGAGAGCCACCTGACCCTCGCTATTATTAATTAGCACTTAATAGCTGGTGTCATGTATGAAGTAGATGATGATGATGATATTGATGATGAATGTTAATAATAATAATAATAATAATAATAATAATAATAATAATAGTCTGGGCTACATCATTTGTAGCCCAGTTTTCAGAAAAATTAGTCAGTACTATTGAACTATTGCCCAGGGGATGGCTGACTGTAATAATTGTACATCCTTTTAGTGGAGACTCTTTCCATGTGCCAATGTGATGAGGTGATGGGGATAGTGAGTATGATGCTGTGGAACCAGTGGAAACATTTAAACTGAACTTAAGCCTAACTAACCAAACCCTAGTAACTGTTGGGGTAATTTCCCTTTCGGGAAAAATACCAAGGTATCAGCCAGGAATCAAGCCAGGGACGACTAGGCTTGTAGCCAAGTGCACTGACCACTACATCATGAGGCCAGTTAGCAAGGTTGATAAAAACTACACACAACTGATTTAAATTTTATACCAACATTTTATAAATGGTTTACAAAAACGATAAACTTTGAAACAAATATACGACAACCGCAAAAAAAACAAAAAAAAACATTAGCATTGCCCAAATAAAGATGATTTTATTTAGGAGTGTGCAAAAGTAGAATACAAAATGTAAAGCGAATTTTGAAACAAAGCAAAGCTTAAGCTGAAGTCAAAAATAAGTTTGGTTGCTGTCCCATACCACTACTTTTAATTTTCAAATTATCCCCTACATGCATCTATGTAAAAAGATAGGTTTGGAAAAAAAACAACATAAAAACAAGCACAATACGTATTATTTTATGTTAATATATATAAATTTATCTCTACTTATGTTAAATATTTCAATTGATCAAAAGTCTGTGTTTATACTCGAACACTGTTTAGTGGCTGTTATAAAAATGGTTATATGTTGAAATATGTCAAATTTAGTGAGATATTTCAAATATATTCATAATACTTCAAAGTTTTCATCTTACTTGGAAATGTTTCGAAGATGTGAAGGTCATTGTGAGTGTTAAAGTCAAAACAAAGGAGATTTTAACTTCTACTTTGACATTTTTAAGCTTCTTGCACCCCTACTTTTAAGTTATATTATGTACTGTTCCACCTGACCATGAATATTAGTTTGTTGGTTTTCAGCGATCATCAAGCTTCGTTCGCCAACACGTGTCGTATCCTCCATCCGCTCGTAACCGATCCATTTGGTTCAAATCCGCCAATCCTCACCATGGATGCCAAGAATCCTATGATTCGGGTATCCACACTTCAGACCAAGAAATATTTGTTTAGATGATAAATGTTTTCTTCAGATTCCAACTTGAAACGATTTTAAAATCTAAACATATTTTTAAACTGAAATTTTGATTGTTTGAAAGAATTTCGAGGTTGGTATTTGTATTAGCCAGTGGTTTCCGGCTTGGGCTATGTTGATTGAATAATAACATCCAACCTTTCAGCTGTCGCTATAACAGCTCTCATCTGAGATGCGTGATGAAACAGTGAAAATGGGAATTATTATGGCCTTTACTCGTCTCAAGTCTAAAAACATTAGTTTTAGTTGCTATTTTGATAATGAGAGGAAGTACATATCATAATATTATTTATTAATTTTGTTTATAAAAGCATTTAAAATGTGAGTTGGGTTTTCAGCACCTGGAACCGCACTTAGGGTAGGCACTTAATGTGTTGTATCTCCTTTCTTTCATAATTTATGAGCAATAAAATCTGTCCCAATAAGAATTCCAGCTCTATGATGTGTTTCAGAGGAAGACTGTTAACACCTCAAGGTTCTACTAAACTGTCCAGGAGCTCTGGTGGCTGGAGGTGCTTGAGGTCCCCTATTTTTGGGGGGGAGGGGGGGTTGGGGG
>CABEEJ010000583.1:42627-112598 GCA_901482245.1 Timema douglasi
CACACACACACACACACACACACACACAGCACCATGAAAACAATTTTTTTTTGTTTCAGGGGGTCGACATTTGTCAAAATTGTGAGTTTGATTTTTTTATGATAACAATACTTCTTTCTTTGAGGGATTAAGAAAAATTTAGAAAAAGAAAAATTTGTTTAAAGTAAAGTGTGTCCTAGAATTATTTCTGTATCACAGTGCTACAATAGTGCATAGAAATGAGAAACTGTGGACACACTATTATTTTACATGGGCCAGCCGCTTGAAGTGCTTGTATCTGCATCTGAACAATACAATACTGTAGAATGATGTAACACAGTTAAGTAACTAGGCTACACTAAATTACTTTGTTATTAATAGGCTAAATGTATTTTTACTGCACAAAATACTAAAAAACATTATTTCAAACAGACAATTTTATTATTAGTAATACCATAGCCGAGAGAAGTATTTCTTTAATCTATCATAGTACGAGCAATTTTATGGCTGGTTTTTATATGTAATTTATGGTAATAATAGTAATAACAGCAGTCTACTAATAATATTGACAGTCGTGGATTCCAGTAATATCTTATAAATCTATTATTATTTTTATAATTATTACAGAAATTAAATTAATTAATGTAGTAGTATCGATTAAATTGGTATTTATTTACATGTTGAACCCAAATATTTTTTTGTTGTCTTCTTATATCAGCTGCGTTCCAGCATAAGTGTAATGTTATATGAAGTCCCAATGTTTTTTTGCAGTAACTTATATAAACTACACATTATGTTAAATTTTACACTTTTGTTTCATAAAACAGTATTTTATATTTTATTTTACATTATATTACACTGTATTATTTTAACATTACATTTTAAATTGAGGATTGTACAAGTATGCCCAGGTTTATTATTTAATGTCATTATGAATTGCTTTGTAAAATTTCAAGAAATCTCATATACTAAACAACCAATTTCCATAAAAACGTTATTATAATTTAACATTACGTATATTTGTAGTTTTAGGAATCGGCAACCTTTGACAACTTTCAGGATGATTTAACATATTTTGAAACACTTAACTCCTTCATTTCTTTTGCGGCAAAAAATAAACGGCACTAGATGTCATGATAAATAGGTTGAGGGAGATGGTTCATTAATTCCTTTAAAACACTCATAGAAAACATCTCCACAAAAACTTTACTATGATTTTAATTTATTGCTGATAACATTTTCAATTTTCAGAAAATTTTTTACAAGATTTTTCGATTGATAGATTAAATAAGCATCACTATGATAAAGTCCACAACCGATTTTCTTTCTTAAAGCAATTCTCCAGAGCAGCAAGTGCTTCTTTATTTATTCCATAAGAACACTTCATGCCTCGAAGTAGTTGTCGTAAATAACGTTGTAAAGGAAGGGGGAGAAGTTCATATTTTTTACAATGTCTGAAACCTTTTGGGAATTTAATATTTAACAAGACACTTTTGAAAAGAAATTTGCTGACAAGTCTCATTCCTTTTCTACTTTTACAGGGAGATTTTTTAAGCAATGTGTTTACTATGGACATTTGTCTTTTATTTACGAGACTTAATTTTGAATTAATGTGTTTTATTCTTTGAGTTTGTTTTTCTTTCACTATCAATTACTTTACATTATTGTACAGTGTTTCTACGCTGTCTTATTATACATTTCCAAGCTATTATGCACTAATTCATTTTACTATAATTGTATTCTATTCCTAGGTAATTACTTAGAACCATACATACCATAATCTAAAACAAGTGCATTGAGATATTTAAATAGCTCAAATTGTAAAAAAAAAAACCTAAAACTCTTTTAGAAATCGTATATTTGATCTATTACTTTTATTTTTGGATTAATTTTTTTTAACACCTCTTCTTATTATTAGTCCAGGTCTCGTTAGTCATTATAATGCCAGTCAAAACATGATACAACTAAAATTCAATTTCATTCTCAAAAACATTAAGCTTACAGTATGCTAATATGGTAGTGATGTTGGTGACCCAACTGCTTCACCATAGCTATGCCACTGATAGGTGTTGACCTATGTGCTTGGGCTAAACTATATTTGTTATTTTTACACAGACCACAAGCCTGACGTCTAAAACTGTGTGATCATCATGGTGCGTAGCACCAAAACCAAGGAACAATTAATCACACTTGGTATAAGTAATATCTTAGGTATAGGTCTACTGCCAGAAATGACCTTGGGCTTTTATTTTTATTTTGGACTGTATTTTGAGCCTGACACCTTAGACTTAATGACTACCAGTGTGAATAACTTCCAAACAAAGTGTAAGCCCAAATCTGTGGGTTCTCCCTACATGTAATACAAGCCTGAATACTAAAATCACATAAATAGGCCTACTGGTGATGTTTAAAGGGTATCAAGTATTTTTCACTAGCAGTACGTGCTGTTTAATCTATTAATTATTGGTTTTCTACTTGGGAAATGCTGCAAAATTGCAGTTGTAGTTAATAAAGTAAACTAAGAAAAATCTACATTTCTTAAGACAATCTATTTTTATTTATTTTTATCTCCAGCCTATCACATTTATAAATTTATGGTTATCCACAATATTTAGTTTTGATAATTTAAAATAGATTCTTAGTTAGAAAAAAACCTTGGTTTAAAAATATGTGTATATTTAGAGAATGATGGGGAGTGGAGGTCTCATAATGATGAGTTCCATATGATTCACTCTTCACAAGAAATTGTTTGATAATCAAATCTGGCAGAATAGAGCGGGAGCAAATGGAAGAAACTAGAACCATGTTCAAGGTATTGACTGGCAAACCCAATGGGAAGATAGCATTGGGAAGACCTAGATCCGGGTGGGAGGATAAAATTAGAATGTACCTGTAAGAGAGAGGGCGTAATGAGGTGGACTGGCTAGAACTAGCTCAAGATAGGGCTAGGATGTAATGAGTTGAACCAGATATAACTAGTTCTAGATAGATATAGGGTGTAATGAGGTGGATTGAATACAATAATTGTGAGCACAGCAATGAAATTTTGAGTTCCTAATGCCATAGAATAAGTAAGTACCTATGTTAAGAGCTGAAACAATATATAAGGTAATAGTTTCAATAAGTTTTGTTTGCTATTTACGATAGTGTTGAATAAAATAACTTAATTTTTTCAAATACTATCTTAGACAATTAACATTTTAAACTGTAAAAATACAAGATTTTAAAATGCACAATTCTCATTATTTAAATAAATGAAATTGCTATAAAGGTCTACTTGTAGTATCCTTGTTAGTGTGAAGAACATTCTGGGGTTAACTCCCGAGCTCATATGATAAAAACTTGAGTTTGAAGGTATAGTTTTGGTTGGACTTTAGTATTTGTATATTGTGTACATTTCATATTAAACAAGATTGAAATAAAATTCTAAGTTCTTACTACATTTTTCTGTTATAATAGCAAGTAAATATAGCATGACATTAGCTAATTAGTCATTAGTAAGTGTACCGCTTTATTGTTTTAACCCCTTTAAGGTATTAATGATATAAACATGACAATGAGATATTTAAATAAAGACTTTAGAGGGATGTAACAATTTTTCTTCTTCTGTAAAGTCAATGCTCACTATGTTAAGTTCACCAGTATATGGACACTTGGTGATTCTGAACCATCAGAAGCAATAGTTGAAACAGTGACTGTATATTGGCTGTTTTCTGCAAGGTCCTCCAATGTTGTAAAAGTTTCTCTAACAAGGGTACATGTTTTTTCTGTTTCATTGACCACCTGCCAACACACATTGTAACCCTTAACACATGAAAGTGTTGTTGCGGATGCCTCCCATTCCAATTCAATCAAGGATTGATTGGAGTAAAATGTTAGATTGGTTATGGCTTCAGGAGCTGGAAAAAAACATTTAATAGGATGTATATTTTCTAAATAAATCAAAATATTAATATATTACTTTTTTTTTAAATTCACCACATTGTTCCTTTCCTTTGTCATGTATGACTAAGGTAAGAAGTACAGAATCTCCTACTGGATCCTTGGAAAGAGTATTGATTATTATCTCAATTCTTAAATGTACCAGCTTAAGAGGACAAACTTAATAAATTACAGTATGCTAATCATTGAAAAAGGCAATCTTCCAGGGCCGCTGATTTTTTTTAATGCTATCTTGCTATATTTTGGGGCCGTTTATAAATTACACTAATATAAATACAGAACTAACAACACTGTTTTTAGCACTCCGTCCTACCATCCATTTGGGTTATTCACTTCTGTACTAATTACGTTGATGGTTTTAGGTATTAGAAAGGTTGTATTTAGAAGAAGCAAACCTCAATATCTCAGTCATCGGCAATCTAGTCTACTTCAAGAGTAGCATCTTAGACCAAGCAGCCACCGAAGAGGGTAACTAACAAGATTAAGTTTAAAGAGATACACCAGCAACCTCTAGTAAAGTCGGAGCTCAATAGTGCTGCCAATCTTGTTAATATTAAGGACATTGTAAATGGTTACATTGTACAAGGTGCAGGTGTATGGACCAAATTTTTTTCCCCGCTAAAAATGTAAGGAAACCCAGTGACTCAAGACCTGGTAGCCAGTAGGTAATGGCCTTCTTACACCCATTTTTGAATTTAGACGAATGATACACACCTAAGGGATGAAGTGGGAATAATTAAGAAAAGAACTCTTAGATTTTTTACTCTATGCGTAGTTGCAATATTTTCCCTATACTATCATTTACAGGAAGCTATTCTGATATGGACTAATGATAAGTTTTGGGGATACTAAGGGCTAGTGATGTCATTAGGTCATGCAAGGTAACCAAGAAATGGTCTGTGTGATGAAGTGGATCATTTAAAATCATGGATAACTACAACTATGTGATTAATTGGGCAATAAGAGAGTTGTTTTCATGACATTAGGATACTGTTTCCCACAATTACTTGGTGGGGAGGGAAATTAGTAATATTCATGGTATATTCCTTAAACAACAACTGAGTGAGGGTGGTACTGAGGGTGGTAGGATTGGTTTCTAAAATTTTTTTATTGGCTGACCACTTCAAAATGTTACAAATAAGCTACAAAACACCCATATAAATTATTTATAATAATTTAATAATATATTTTTCTATGTGGCCTTTAGGTAACCTGGTGGTCTAGGGGTTAGGTGTCAGACTTCTGTGCTAGGGGTCTGGGGTTCAATCCTCGGTCCCGGCACAGATTTATCTGATTGCCAAACCCTTCCTTCACCTCTGACAAGACATCTTGTGAATGTGGGGAATGCCAGGCCTCCACCGAGGTTCGGATTCCACGTTAAACTGTAGGTCCTCCATTTCATCTCACACTCACCCTACCATTACACAATAACGTAAGTGCGTATAGCCTGAATGGGTAAAAAGGTGTGGTGCTAATAATAATAATAATAATAATAATAAAAGTGGCAGGATGTACCAATTAGGCCTAGTGTGATCTAGTTTGTCTTGAAATCAGATTTGGACTGTAACATAAACAAATGTATAGGCCCACATAAATATAGAGTACAGTTACAAATAAAACTTCATAGTCCAATAAATTATCAAGCGTTAAAAAATAGCACCACAAACCATAAATTGAAAACCAGTGCCTTACAATCATGGGAGGAAAGAGACCATTATTTTAAAGTTTGGTTGGGTTTCAATTGTTAACCAGCAATTTTTGCTCAACTCATAATTTTTTCAGTAAAAGATTTGAGCATGTTTATCTAGTGTATCTACCATTGAGTTTAGATATGACTTAAAGGTGAATATATTCAAAGGAATATTTTCAGTTATGGAGCCCAAAGAGATATTTTGCTGAAGGGAGCTCAAATTAACAATATAATTACTGAGGTTTCAGAAACCTTCACCAATTACAACAATCGCTATGCTATTTATTTACAAACTTTATCAAAGAACAGGGTTGGCCTTAAATTGTGTGTGCCTGATTTTACACATTGTGGTTTTCTTTTCTCCCACCAACAAATGCCAATGCAGTATCTTACATATATATATATAAATATACATATACATATTACAAACATACATACATGCATACATAATACACCTAATCACGCTATTCCCTTGACGGAAAGGAAAGAAACTGTGAATATAGTTCAAAAAACAAATTTGTTCTTAATCTATCCTCACTAACTTTCTTCCTAATTCTTTATATATTTGTCTTCTCCCCTCATTAAATAGAAAAGTATCACTAAACATAATGTAAACAACTTACTGTGAGAAACAGTGTACAGTTTGGTGGTGACATTGTGTGCCATAATACCCTTTGCTGTAACAGAGGTTACCGTTATGGAGTACTGCGAGCATTCGAGTAGATCAGTAATATTGTATATACTAATGTCTGTGTTGACATTAACAGATGTATTGGAAGTTGGTGAACATGTTTCCCAATATTCGTCATATGGGTCAATGTAACACCATGAAATGATTTGTTGCTCAACACATTCTAGGTTATCTTGGGGAATTCCCCAAGAAATCTGTAAGGATGAAATGGTTCGACTTTCCAATGTTAGATTTTGTACTTCTTCTGGACCTAAAAACAGAGAAATGAAAATCAATTTTAATGAGACTTATTTTTAAAAGTTATGAGTCCTTTCTTTCCTCAGGATGATGAACTTATTAATGATTTTAACAGTCAAGAAAGCAATGATAAATATTCATGCTATTCTTGGAAGAAATAGAATAATACCCTTGATGTAAATTGGAGATTAAGTGGCCTTCATTTTAAATTGACAGAATAATGCTTCTTAGATTGTTTTGGCAGAATTTTTTATTTTTAAATTCAACGCACTAAATGATAAAAAGATAGTAAATTTTGTAAAACTGGTTGATTTAATATAAGGCTATATTTTTACATTTGAATCATATTTAGGGTTATGATTGTGATGGCTACAAATGTTATATAATCCATGTATCACACAAATATTATATATTAAATAGGGGCAAGAATAGGAACTTAAAAACACTTGGCCTCATATTTTTGAACTAAAAGTTTAAATCTGGTTTCCAAGCATAAAACATAATTAATAATTGATTTATGTAAGATGATTTTAAATAGCTGATTAATTCATTAGCCTGGTGTGATCAGGTTTCTCCGATTTTGAATTTTGTCAAAATTTAAATGAATCAACTGATCTACACAACCTACTTACCCATCATATGTACAATATTTCCTAGGTAGAATTGTTGGTCTTGATACTGGGCCCGCAATGACACATTGTAAGTGCTACATGCTGCAAGCACATCACCACTGGACCACATCCAGGAATATGTGGGCTGTGATGTACATATTTGTTCATCACTACCAATATCCCCAAAACAGACAATATACAGGCTGACACAAGCTGAACTATTTGTTATAGTTTCCCACTGGATGCGCATGGAATGAGCTGTGCTACTGGTAATGGCAATATCAGACATTAGACTTGGTTCTGAAACATTGTACATTAATTGACTTAAGCAAAAAACATTTTGGGTATTTGAATCATCGGACTAATTAATATTAGTAAGAATATGCTCAATATAAATACTATGTAGACATGTATATTTTTGTTGAGCTTGATAGTGATAATGTTTTAACGACTAAAGTGGTTTGGTATGGCTCAGGTCTACTCAGCTAAATATGCAGGAAGGAGCCATCAGTCATAATCAGGGACGTCGCACTAGGGGGGTTGGGAGGTGTCACCCCCCTCCCCAATGTTATTCAAAAGCTTGAAAGTTGGCAATTTAGTGAGATTTGAGCTCTGGAGTTGGGAAATTCTAGGCTTATTATGTACCCCATTACTTTCTACTATGAGAGTCCTTAACCACAGACTTGTACAGAAAAATTTAAAATTTCCCAACTGTTGATCCCTATTCTACAAAAAATCCCAACTTCAAAAATCGTCAAACATTTAACATTTTAGGGCAACTTCCATGAGGTTATGAAGCAGGGCATTGGTAGACAGGTATCAAAATACTGTAAAAATATCGATAAATCCAATTATTTATCGCTTTATATTACAGTTGAAAATATTTTTAAACATACATGGCCAAATTGCTAATTTTTTGATAAAGTGACGAGCAAGTTCTACATCTATGGGAGCTTACTAGTGTAACGATGTTCCAAACAACAAACATCTAAAACCAACAACCCGGTAATATGGAGGCTTTTCACTCACCAAGGCTCACCAACTCTCACCAAGTCTCGCCAAGTCTGATCGAGACCTCTCCCCGTCGAATGGGACACACACGCACGCAACAACACATCCACTCCCGTGGCTTGGGTAAAGAAGACTGACTGAGATGCGAACCAAATCATTGCCTCACCCAGCTCCTAATAATGTAGTTGTCAACATGACTTCGCGAACATCCGGTTCTGGGATGTTCGAGTTTGGCCTAGTAATTACTGGGATGTCCGCGGTACGCCCAGAGCGCTAGTCTTCACCCTTCTTTTGTTCTATGTGTTTCCCTTCCTCTCCCCCTCTACTGAGAACTTCTAAGACCTGTTTATGCTATATAACAGCAGGTGTCATTTTGTATGGTACTCATTGTATCGCTGGCTCTTACCAGGTGAGGGCGCTTGGTTAAGACTAATATTTGGGAATATTAAACAAAATTCTCTTTGGCTTTAAATATGGGAGCAATATTATTCTAAATTACTGTTTGGCGCTTCTTTTCATGTTTAAAAATGGGGACTTTAATTTGATTTGCCGTGGGTGAACCACGGTTTCATAATAGTAACTTTCTAGGGGAATTAATGTTTGACTTAGTACGTCTTATTGACTGTAGGTGCGCCCGAGCCTTTATCTTAGCGGATCTTAGTAATCATTTAATATTATCTTGGGCATTTTTAGACGATATAAGTTCACTTAGTAATGTAGGTATTTTATATGGAATTGTTAGATTAGGTTATCATGAGCGCAACGGGAGTTTGCGGAACTTATTGTGCACTTATTAGACTTGTTTGTAATATTAGGTTATGCTTCGTAACTTAGGATTAGCACTCAACGGCCATTGTTGGGATCTCTATTTAAAATATTCGGCCGACTAATCATGTATATTTTTATAGTAATGTAAAGCTAAGTTTTATGAGCACTTTTCTTATTAATTTAAACTCCAGTCAATGCTATGGGCAATTAAAACTAAACATGTCAGACATCTTGTGTCTATGGATGTAAGCGCGCCCTTGGGCGGTAAATTTTAATTTAGACGTTTAACATTCACTCTAATGTCCCTCTGTGGGGCGGATAATATTTTGTAAGTCATGGTGGCTCAGTCAATATTTTGCCACACTAAGCGTAGGCTCATTAAGCCTTTAATGTACTGTTGTATTACTATATCATTGTAATTTAACTGAAATAAAAAACTATGTTTCTCTTGTGACCTTATGGTTGTTTTTGAAGACGCTTCCTGCGCTCAATATGAGTGTCACACTAGTTAAATATTGCTTCCAACTGTGTTATAATAAAGAAGCGGCTTCCAACTTGGGGGTTGCAGCGTGTTTTGGGTGGGGTCACAATATAGAGGTTTTAGCTTTATATTTACTTTTTCAAGGATTTTAATGATTATAAGATGATGCGAAATTCTAATAGAAATGTAAGTTGTTATAGTGCTAAAAACGACCTAGTTACTGCTTAGTTTCCTTTTGACTATTCCATTCTGATAGCTTCTTTCTGACTTGTTTACTGTGGCAACCTTGTAATGTTGCTAGCATAATATAAAATCATCCTTAACCCCGGAATTGTTGATTCTATTTTACCACATTATAATCACATATAATCATTATTATAATCAACAGGATATACAAGTAGAACTAATGTTGAGTGCAGAGGACAATACAAAGCTTACTTGTGTCATTACAATGAAAAATTTAAAACTTTTCAGTGAATTACAAAATTAATATAATTTCCAAAAGTAAATTAAAGAACTTTGATGCCATCTATGTTTTATGTGAAATAAAAAAATAATTTTAATGTCAAATTTTGAAGTCCAAAGTACATAATATATAGTTTCATAGGGACAGTGTACATATGAGTATGTATGCAAGAAAAAACACACAATTCTAATGTGTATATTTAAACTGTATTATTAAAATGGATATTGCCTGCTGTGAACTGTTCATGTTCACACAATAAAAACAAGTATAGCAAATGATTAACTTAAATGCAAACAATCCTTTTTAAGATGTAATTTTAACTTTACAAGTTATTTACCCAAGTCAACGAAACCAATTTAGTACATTTTGGTTACAAATGATTTAGTTTAAAAGAGTTTAATCAACTCTCTGTGAAACTTCAAAATTTCAAATGAGAATTCAAATCTTATTAACAAAATATTACATTTTAATGATATTTAAAATTGTTATAAAACTTTATTATTCTTTGATTAGATTTAGTAAGACAAGATTATAGATTGATTTTTAAAATTAAAATCTTAGACTTAATAAATGATATGTTTTATGTAATTAAAAAACTACATAAATTGAAGTTTAAATTTTTCAATAAATGATTGTGGACCCAAATAAATACTTATTTTAAAGGTATTTCCAACCACTGTTGTTTTTATTTTTGTAATTTGACACTAACCTTCAAATTCTGTTTTGAAGTGTATGGAATAGTCTCTGGATGTAAGGTTGTTATAACCTACAGAACGAACCAGCACAGTGTAGTCTGTACAAGCATCCAATCCAGTGACGTTATACTCATCTAACGTACTAGGAGTGACATCACAATCATAGTCTCCATTAGAGTCATCTCTTATCTTCCAACATAAGGTGTATTGGTGTAAACACAGGCTATTTTCAGAAGCCTGCCATGACACCAATGCTGAATGTGCAGACTTACTCACCAGGTACATATAGGGAACATTGTCTGGAGCTGCAATAAAACACACAAAAACTAATGTGGTTATAAAAAGAATTAATATGTTCTAATATACAAGGGCTTGGCATGTGAAGTAGGATTCTGGTAGGATGAAACTTTTAGAAAATATACACAAACATACACTGTCTATGGCTTGGGTCCAGATACATGCATAAATAGTTTTGAAGCTGGTGTTACGTTTTATAATGGGGTGCACTTTGAAATTACTGCTGAGCAAATTAAGTGCAAGCTAGAGGAAAACTTAAATTTTACTCCAGTCTCTGAGCTTAGGCTCTGTAAAATGAGCCATTTTCCACCATCCTACAACTTAAACCAAGTCTCATAATTTCCAATTGAATATTGAAATCCTTACAGAATTATATATATAAATAAATTTATAATATAAAATATATTTATAATAGTATATAAATATATATATATATAACACATATATCTGCTTGAGAAGTAATAGCTACCACATCCCAAAGACACCCTCTTCAGCCTAGTTGCAGTCTCTCCAGGAATGGGTATTTTACAACCAAAGAGGATACACAGTTCATTAACCAGTTTATCTTCATTATGACAAATGTGTGGTGGAAAAATTATTTATGATTATTTATGCATTTATAAAACATTGATACTTGTTGAAGTAAAGGTAAATTTATATTACAGCGAATATGAATGTAGTGACATCTGTAGTGTGCAGGTGTGTGTTCAATGGAAGTGATAATGTGGTGTGTGCATTGTACTGAGAAGAGACAGTAGTAACATGATTGTTGCCACGCACATATGCTTTCATTGTCTCTTGTACGGGTATAGTTTCTTGTTTGTAATATGTATTAATGTTTATTTCTGATTATTAATAAACATATCAAACTGCTAATTAGTTATTCTCAATTGGTCTAAAACCTCTGAACATAAACTTTTCTCGTTATAATTCAACAATACTATCTAAAAATCTACTTATTTAAGTGACTTATTTAAATGATTCAAAAATGACACACACACCAAAAAAATATTACCAAGAATTCCTAAATGTCCAAACATGACCATAAATTATACATTTCTACAATCAGATAATGAAGAGAATTTATATACACATGAGCATTGTCTGTGATGTACCAAGAAAAATATGATTTTTCATCAGAATTCGGGCCCTGGTTGTAATATATGAAAGAAGATACAGTAAGAAGAGAAAAAAATAAAAGGAACAATTATAATATAACATTTACAATTAAAAGAAGAACAAAGTTCATGCTTTACACTGCTGCTCTTGGAAAAAGAAGCAATGGCTATCTTTTGAAGAAAATAGAGCCACTTGTCTTTGGTTTGATTCTATTGAAATTGCTCAGGGGGGGAGAGTGAAATGTACAACTCATATAGGTATAAAACACTTTACTATATATAGTATGGTAATCTGTTGATTTAGCTTGTTAGTGTTTATTCATGAGGTAATAGTGTAAAAAATTATGATTTTCTTGCTATTTTCTTATTTTCAGGGCAGAGTAAAAATTGTCACATTACTTAAAAAAACACATTAATTTAAGACAAACAACAATTAACTCAATGAAAAGGAATTTGAATATATGCTAACATGGTTGAACACAAAGAAAAAAGTATTGGATGATTTAACTGAAACTCAACCAAGGCCCTTTATATCTCTATATTGTGAGTGCTAGGTATACAATGGTATTTATCTGATTGTTACAAAAGTTACTAGAACTACTTACATGTTCATTCATGAAATCATGTTCTGCAGCGGTCACTTTTGAGAGAAAAAAATATTATGATATATCTACATTTAGTCAATATTGAGAGAAACAAAATGATTGTTTATGTTGTTGAGATCTACCCTTGTAAAGAATTTACTCTTTAGTTGGACTTTACAAACACAGTCTTGAAGGTCGGCAACAAGTTATGGAGCAACCTGTCTAATGATTGTAATGGTGTGTCATGGAGTGTTGTCAGGGTAAGTAGAGCTTGTTAAATAGTCTGTAATATGTTCTCCCACACTCTGACGCTATTTTGACCACTAATACATAAGCTCTGCTCTACATACCTCACGAGGGAATGTATAATACCTTGTTACCTGGTCAATAAGTGTTCTACTAAACGATGAGAACATATCACAGGTACAGTTTGAAATAACTCTGCTTACTGTATCAACACTACATGCTACTGATTACTTGTACCTGTGAAAAATGTAAGTGTAGCATTCCCTCCCATTTTATTAGAGTAGTCCTGGGCTTTAACTTGCACAGTGTAATTGGTGCACGCTGAAAGTGTTGGACCACTGTACCATTGTGTATAACTCCCAGTCTGAGAATCACACACCACCTCCTGAGTTACATCATTTTTCAAGCAAACAACATAGTTGTCGACGCAAGCTTCCAAATCCGCTGGCCGCTCCCATGCCACTTGTGCCGTATTGCTGCTTATGCTGGATATCGATAGGTTGCTAACAGATGCCAAATTGTCTAAACAAATAGGAATAATCTTTATTTTTTGTTACAAGAAAGAATTTTTTTTTTTTTAAATTAGCTGATACAATATTTTAAGGAAATTTAATACATATTTGTCTAAAATGTCTCATGAATTCCAAGTAAATCACAAAATGAAACAAAAAATTATAGCTGATTGATTAAAAAAAATATTTCATGGTCATGCCAAATATTGAATTTTATTATATGTAAAAAAAAAGTTTACTTTGAACATTGATTATGACACGCAGATCATTTTCAAGAATGACAACATGCCTTATAATGACCAGTTACAACATACTGATTAGGGTGATAATACTCGTAAGTTATTGACAGTACTAAAATGTTTAGGAAATTCTCATAGAAAGAGAACTACAGATAAGAGCCAGTGACATCAATTTTTTTTATAATCTCGTCTTACTACCCATTTGGGTACTACACTGACATCCAATGATAAATGATGATTTATATCTTGTATCAAACCATGTCTCACCACCTGCTACAGTAGCCCTATGACTTCTTTGGTGCTGACTGACAGCTCACAGCTAACTTCTAACAGCTTTAAAAAGTTACCAGACCAAATTAAGTATCGACGGTCAAAATTTAGGTATATACCTAAATGTTGGCTGTCAGAAGTCAGCTGTGATCTGTCAGTCATCACCAAAGAAGCCATGGGGCTTACTGTATATGGTTGTACAGACATATTGAGTGGAGCAATGCAACAAGGCTTTATGATTTGATAAATATATTTTAAGTTCAAGTTTATTAATAAGTTAGGTAAATAATCAAACCTAAAAGTAGAATTGAACTTTTCCATCATTTTCACAGAACTAACAATAGATATGACAGCCTAAGAGACAAAGCACAGTTGATATACTCACCACCGCCCCCTGATTTTGCAAATATGTTGCTTTCAAGTGAGCCAAGGCCACCATTTCCAATAGCAGTTACAAACACATTATATGTCATACAAGTGTTTAGGCCAGTGATGTTTAAAACTGTCGTATTTGCTGGAATTGTGTAGTATGGTCTTGAAGGACATTCTTGGGATGAGGAAAGACACCAAGATATTTTATATTCTTCAACACAGGAATCAGTTGGAATACTAATGTCCCAAGATACAGTTAGATACTTGTAGCCACTATCAATCATTGTAAAGTTGGTGACTAGACCTGGAGCTAAAATAAATAAAGAAAAAAACTATCTTTCATCTGTAAAAAGTTTCTTCAAAGCAGAACTGCATCCATTTCCAAACTTAAATTAAATGACCAGTCGTGGAGTGTTTTCAGGGTATGTAGAGCTAGTTAAAACTATACCTGTGATGATTTCTCCCACTCATTTTCCATTTGATCAAAAATACATAATCTCTTCTCTACATACCTCCCATGCGAATGTATTTCCTTTGATACATGTAATGGGAACATTTTTCAAGTATAGCTTAAACACGCTATGCTTTATCTGGTAACACATCTCTGGAGATACATACATTATAAATAGCTATGAACCATCAATAAGCAGTATTAAAGCTCTAAAACACATCACAATTGAAAAATTGAAAAAAAAAAATTGTTAAATATTTGAGGTTCAAATTCAATATTTTCTCAAATCCTAGAATTTTGAATAGCCTTAAGAATTTTAGGGATTCGAGGTATTCGAGGGTCCCGTTCATAGTAAAAAGTAGTTGTCTTGTTAATATAAAGCCAAATGTCAAGTTTCAACTCACATGTTGCTACCTGTACAGCAGCTTCTCCATAGCTCTTGTCGTTGCCATCTAATGATGTGATCACCAAATTGTAATTAGAACAATAGTCTATTGCGGTGCCGATACTAAGCTGTGTAACAGAGCTGTCCACTTGTACGCATGTTTCTTCCCCAGATTCCAATTTGGTGTTGCACGCTCTAAAGTGTTGGATGCAGGTTAAGTCTTCAGGAGCTACCCACTCTGCTCCTAGAGTAGCAACACCAAAAATTGGATCATAGGTAACCACAGCAGCTAAATTTTTCACAGGTCCAGGGAAGTCTGAAAAAGAAATTACTATTGATGAAAGGACATAAATAAAGATAGTAAAGTTATTATGTTGAGATATTTATGAAGTCATAAACTAATTGTGAAATGTTTGTTGGTGAGCAACCAAACTATGAATAAAAGCATTACTGTTGTATGTAACTTAACTTTTTAACTATTAGTAAGTTATTATTATAGAAAAGAGAAACTACAAGTAAATATAAAGACAGTTTAAAATGTATTTTAACATATTGGATTAGCTATTAATGCAAAGTTAAATTTAATTCAAATTAAATTTGGCATTTTTTTTTGAGACGCTTCATACAATTTAAGGAATGATAAATATGTAATGAAAACGAGTTGCAATGATAATAGTAATAGCAGTAGCTGTAAATGTAGTTTTAATATTTAAATAATGAATAGTTGTAGTGGTGGGAAGAAGTTGTTAAAGTTGCTGTCGTTGAGTCTACCTTGGACATCTGTGTAGCTAGTAACAGTTGAGTTGCGTGACTCTTGAATGCTTGAGCCAAGAGACTTCACAGTGATATCGTAATTTGTGCATGCAAAAAGGTTGGTGACGTTGTACTCTGTTGTGTTGGGTAAAACGTTAACTGAATTCTCATAACAAGAATCAGACCAATTTTCATGATTGCACCATCGAATTGAGTACAACTGTGCACAACTTGAATTGGTAGCCCAAACATCCCAATGAATAAGTAATGACTGAAAAGTCATATCTGTTATTGTTAGGTTATCAACTTCTGATGGTGCTGAAAAAAAAAATCCTTGTCATGTATTTTTTATCACCCATTTACCCATTCGGGTTATATGCTTGTGTACTAATTACACTAATGGGTTAGGGATGAGAAAGATTGAATTTAGAGGTTATGTACCTGCATTTGTGTGGAAAGTGAGAAACCATTTAGGAAAAACCACCCCTAGTATACCCGACCGACTGGGATTGAACCACAATCTCCCCTACATCGTCAGTCTAGTCTACTGCAAGAGTAACACCTTAGACCATGGGACCACCAAAGCAGGTACTCTCATGTATTCAGAATTCCAAAAGTCCAATATATAATGGCCCAATAACCTAAATTCACAAAACTTACATAAAACAATTGCCAGAATAATAAACATATTAAAATGATTATACTAATTGTAAAAAAATATTCTTAAATACAGTGTAATTGTTAGCAATAAAATGTAATAAAACAGTTATTGGTATGTTGTGATGTATAAAAAGTTTTTTTTTTTTTTTTTTGTAATTTTAAACAGCCACCCAAACTAACCCAAACTAAATACACAAATGCTACCACATTTGCTAAAGAAAATTTTGGTGAGTGATCGTACTAGCCATGTGTTTTATTAAACATTACCAACATTGACCTTTAGACCATTTTTCTAATTTGTTTTATTCTCAATAAATAGGATAATCCTAAAACTAAGTCATGTTTGCAAACATATTATTTTTGTAATGAATACATTAAGCTACTTTAACTAAACATTTTATAAATGCGTGTCTTATATGAATTTACAAACAAACTATCGGTACCTTTGTTCTACAGTTTTGGCAAAGGATCACCAGAAAGCACGTATAATATTTTTGTTCAAGATCATCTGAATGATGAGAGAAAGCTCAAAAAATTAAACTTTCTTACTACCAACAAATCCAAAAATTAATCTTGCCTGATTTTTAAAACTTCAATTTTTGAAATATTTGATACACATATAAGTGTATATTCCTAAATTAATCGCTCTTTAGATGAGGGGTTTAAATTGAGATTATGTGTAGGGGTAACTTTGATTTCTTTAAATCCCTAAAAAACTTACTGACCCTACTTCTTGAGGTATTTTGAATAGCTGTATTTTATTCAGTGATAAGATCATGATTGAAATCTGCACCTGTGAGTAACATTATAGAAGATCCTTCAGTGAGCTCTCCATTAAAGTCTATAGGAGTCACCTCTATTCTATATTCTGTACAAGGTTGAAGAGGTGAAATATTTTCCCAATTAAGTTTACTGCCATCTTGTTTAATGCAAGTTTCTTCATCAGTGCCATTTTCAGATATGCACAAGTTGTATAAAGATGTACAAGAAGGATTCTCTTCTGGGGCATCCCATGCCACCGTCGCTGAGACCGAGTCTACTGCAGTTAAAGATAAGTTGGCCACTGGACCAGGACCATCTGGCAAGAAATAAACCAATTCAAGAAAACCATCTTTAAAAGCCCAAATAATTTTTCTAGGAAAATGCTCTTAACTCCAAAATATGATAGTATCAAGTATTAAAATAGTGATAGCTTACTTCATACTTTATATTTTATTTTTCTAGGTACATTTGTGCTCCATAAATGAATTTTAGTTTGATATTTTAAAACTATATTTGTCCATACAGTTTTAAAATAAATATATTTGTAGTTTTCTGTGAATTGTTGCGGCCAATGGCTCCTGGCTATTCTTAAATTTCCTTTAAAATCCTTTGTATAATCAAGGAGGTAGAAATATATTTACTCTGGGGGGGAGTGTGGTAGGCCTGCTAAAAATTCTACTATAGCTTTAGCTAATACAAATAATTGTGTATGCATACATGTAGCCCCCACCTTCCTCCCAATCCTTCAACTTTTCTATGCCTTCGTATGTAATAAGACCCCTAATTAAGGTTTATACAGTGGAAAGGAGATAAGTGCCCCTCTTCAATGCCAGATGGCTCATGATGTTTCTGGATGACTCCAAAATGACTATACCTTAATATTTAATCATATGTTTGTCAAAATTCCAGAGACAAACTCTCATTGTGAGTTTAATAAGTTTTCCTGGGTCTGGATCATACATACCAAGCATTTCAGTGTAAAATCTTGATCCAGCCGGGAATGAAGTTGTTTCTTCTGGGCCTACACTTGTCACAAACACTGAGTAAGGTGTGCATGATTCCAGTTCTGTAATATTGAATTGGGTGGTGGAGGAGGAAACGTTGGCATAGCCCTCATCACATATTGAATTTGGCCAGAAGCACCATGAAAGTGAATACTGAAGGACACACCCATTTTCCGTAGGTGTATCCCAAGAAAAGGTGATAGAGCTATATGTTGAATTGACCAGTGAAATATTTTCAACTGAAACAGGATCTTGATTAGATCTTCATGCAATAAGAAACCATTATTCAAGTGTATTTAAAGCTGTTTCTTCTACCAAATTTATATGATTACTAGTAGGTGTTTTTAACAAATGAATTAATTTCACAAAATATGATGCAAATATAAGATATATATAAATAAGTTTACAAACATGAGCAGCCTACTCATTTGCCTGTGCCATCCCAACTGGGATTAAACAAGATTTATATATTACCCAACAGCCATAATTGTTAGATAAAATCTATCATAAAATGGGTTTGTGATTTTATAACAAATTATAGTTTTAAATTGTGGTTATTGTGTTTGTCCTAGATTAGTTTCAAATAAAATGGTAAAAACCCGAACAAATAAAACATACTTGTCTGCAATGTAACAGAAGCATTATCAGAGCGATTGCTATTGCTGTCGATAGCTGCCACAATCACAGTATAATTGGTACACGGCAACACCCCCTGGGTGCTGGACCATGATGTACGATATGGATTTTGTGTCTCACAAAACTCTTCTTCCATGCCGGTAACATGCACGCATATACTATACTCCAAGACACATTCTACAACACCTTCAGGTGCTCTCCATGATACTTGGAAAGATCTTTGACCGGTGCGATCTACAAACAAGTTCTGAACTGGTCCATTTACTGAAACCAGCTAACAGTATTAATACATGACTTGCAAACAAAATTACAGATAGTAATAGAACAAATATTTGAACTTCCTTAGGCCGAGTTGCCAAGAAGTTCCACTAAATGTTGAGTTAATGACATGGTGCCTACAATATCCTTGTGGCAGGCCAGATAAAAATTTCAACTACATGTCCAGCTGATCAGGTTGTGCCTAAAATATCCTTGTGATCAAGTGAACAAGAACTTTAACAAATGCTCAAATGTGGTATAAACTGTCTTTATGGCATAATAGAAAAGGATATTAGCTACAAGTCAGTGTGTTCAGGTGGTGGTTAAACTATAATTATAAGCAAGTATCTTGGGAGAGTCAATACATGTTTGGGTGTTCAAGTGGGACCTAAAATATAATTTTGAGCAAGTGGCTTGGAACAGTCAATACATATTTGCGTGTTCAAATAGCACCCAAAATATTATTTAATTAAGTGGTTTGGGAGAGCCACCAAAAGTCAAACAAGATCAAGTGTGATAAGATGATGACAAATAAAGTATCTTGTTCAGATCGTTCTCAAGTAAAAATATTGTATGCTGTGTGAATGCAACCAAGGTATGATTAATTTGAAATTTACCATTGTTGCATTCCCAGGTGTGACCAAAACTAATTTATTTAATGTGCTTTTAAAAAGCCTATAATATTGTAGTAAAAATTAATTTGTTTAATTAAAAAATGCAATTGAAATAAAAAAAATCTTTTGACTTCTACATTAAAATACATCAGTTCATGCACCTACACCCTGTTTACACTGAACGGTGTCAGCCTTTCCTTGATGGATTACACTATGGCTCTATCTTAAAATGTACGTAATAGTGGAAAAATGGAAGGTAAGATTGCTACCCTTCTGGTTAATTGGAGTGTTAATAGTATAAATATTCTTTTAATACAAATTAACAAAGCACGAAAATTGAATTAATCATTTTGTGGAAAATGTGACCCCAAAATCATATTTCTCCAGCCCACAGAACAGATTGGAAGGTCTTGATAAAATGAAATACGTATATTTCTTAAAACAAAATTAGAATAAGTATTTTTATACATCAATGCTCACCCTTGAATTGTTGCTGGGGCAAGCCAGGTTTAACAAGACTGTTTTATTAAAACATTTCCTTGCATTCATTTTAAAACTTATCCTTACAAAGCCACAAACACATTCATTTTCTACATTACTGTGTGTGTGGTTGGTCAAAATGCTAGTAGGTGGAGGGTAGTGTTTACCAGTACAGTACTGTAAGGACTGGCTTTCCCTGGCAACAATCCATGGGCTGCCACCAGTACATGTATATAAAATAGCATAGGCCACTTACCTTTACAATCTTGTGTCGAAACAAAGGATAGCCAAATTACCGAGAGGAAAAGATGAAGGCATTTTCCGTATCTGAGCATAAAATAAATTTGTATTCAATTTGTAGACATATTTTTGTAAATTTTTAAATGTATGGTTTATTGATTTGAATATAGTTTAAAAATGACACCTGACTACATGAATTTAACCCAGGTGCTTTAGATTAGCACATGCCGGGTTCAATTCCTGTGTCTAGGTGTGATTTTTTAACTTTATTTATATAAGGTGTATATTATTATTAATTGTCTCAAATATTCTAGGGACATATTCCCATCAACATAAAATTAAGAAAAGGTAATATAAACATGGGACTAGAAACACTTAATTTTAGACTTTATTAAAGGTTTTCCTCGAATATCGATTGGTCAAGGGGGATCCAATGAAGGGCTTGTTCAATCACCATAGTTGAACCCAATGGATTTTTATCTCTGGGGGCATTTAAAGTTAATTTTTTATGAAACTCCTGTGCACAATGTTAATGTTTTAAGAGATTGTACCATAAATGGATGTGAGAAAATACATTACACCCCAGGTTTATTCAAGTACGACAGAGGGTATATCTCTAAGCCGGACAACACCATTTGTAACAATTTTTGTAACAAAATGTTTCTTTTGGGTTTCTGTCTGTTTTTGCTAAACTTGGTCTTGCTTAGTGACAGCACTTCTTCTGTTCGATTATTTATTAAATGAACAGTAAAATTCCTTCTACCTCAGAAACTAAGCCTTTCTTGACCAATGTTTATATGAACTTTTCTTAATGTGTGGTTAATGGGAATACACCCTTAGAATATTTGACACCAATTAATATACACCCTATATAAGTACTAAGTGAAAGATTGTAATCCTTACAAAATAATAATTTAAATGCATAGTGTATAATTTATTGTTAGGAATGGACCATCACTAATTTGTCACAGGAGAAACCTGGAAACATGAGTGGCAAAGCATTGTTGCATTAACTTAAGGTCCCAGGTACAATTCTCAGGTCCTGATGCAATTTTTATATTAGTTTTTTAAAATATATGTGAAAGCAACATAATCCGGTCCTAATTTTGGTTTCAATATATATTTTCTAAATATATAGCTAACAGCAATCAATTGAAAATAAATAAATAATATTTAGCACCGCGTCTTACTACCCGTTCGGGTTGTACGCTTTAAGTACTAATTACTCTAATGGATTAGGAATTGGGAAGGTTGAATTAAAGGAATTGAACCCGCATTTGCGTGGAGGGAGAGTGGAAAACCATTTAGGAAAAACCACCCCCAGTTCACCCGACCGATATTCGAACCTCGATCTCCCCGTCCTCAGCGGTTGAGCTCAACACGAATTGAATTGAAAATAAACCATAGTCAAACAGTGACAAGACCAAAAATCTCTGCATAAAATAAGTATTTTTATAATATAGGCATCCATTAAATGTAATTGGGAAAACACTTTTTTCCATTTGTTTCTTCTATGGTTATAAAGTAACAACATAAAAGCAAGCTTACAATAGAGATTTTAGAATTAAATTATTTACAGAATTAAATTTTTTAATCCAATTGGATAAGCTTTCAGTCACATTTATAACAAATAAAGTATCTTAGCAACATACCGTATTTTGTGGGCCTTCATATTTTATTTTTTATAAATTCGAATATTAATAAAGCACTAAATGATATTGTTTAAAAAAACATTTATTTGCCAAGTAAAAATATTTAAGTATTCCTCATCAAAATGTTGATAAGTTTGTGAATAATATCCGTCAAACTTATTCTGTAATCTTACATCTCAAACTGTTCAAGTATTTAATCAATATGTATTCTTTGTTATATGTTCTTATCTCTCAGTCCACTCTACTATTTAATTATTCACTATGAATCTTGTACTCCTAACTATCAAATTCCAAGGTTATTTTACAATTGATGCACCAATTATTTTCAGATTAAGTTATTTTGTAATAGAATATATAATTCCCTGGTTTTATTTGTACTTCGCCCTCCTTTAATTCATTAGTATATGTCCGTAAACCTTTTTCTATCTGTATAGTAACTAGAGTGTATAGCTATGGAGATAGCAAGTTGTATGTATACCTGGGTTAACAAGTATTGTTTAAAGTGATTTCCCTGCCAAGGCGCCAATGTAAACACATCCCAAACTTATTATTAGAATTTATTGTTTTCTCTGTTTTTATCCTAATTGGGTTCAACTTCCTTCCAGGGATTAATTTTAGTAAATTAGTGGTTGGTAGTTTTTTTTTTTTTTNTTTTTAAGTTTGTATAGGAAACAGTTTTAAACTATTTTAAATGTAACTCTTATGATAGTGATTTTTTTTTTTTGGCTAGGGCCATTTAATTTCTTTTGCCTTTTAGGCGGGGAACTTGGACCTTTTAAGGGCATTTTAGAGGGTTTTGGTGGGAAGACAGGTACAGCCCAGGGTAGAGGGCATGAAGAGCTTGAAGAGTGTGAATGTTCCACTGCTGGTGTCTTTAAAAAACTTTCCAAGTCTTTTTTGAAATTCAGGGATGAAAGTACTGAATATTAGTTGGAAGTGCGACCTAACAGGGCCAGGAAACTGTCCTGCACTGTTCACCTAATGGTACATCTGGGTGACAAGTTTTATATTTATGTTCATCCAGGGGAAGGTGAGCTCGTTCCATCTTGGAACCACCATCATATCCCTGTCCATACAGATATTTTTTTTTTAGCAAATCTACCTCCCTCAGGCTACCTACAAGCTCTCCCCCCTTAATTGTTCTACCAGATAACTCAGACTTTTTTTTAATCATTGCTTCCTCACTAAGGTTACGGGGAAACCAAAATATTTACTGATGTATGTATAATGTAAAATTATTTTGGACTCCTATCATATTTCATTGGGTTTTATTTTTGATTTGGAATATTGTGACTACTATTTTATATATATATATATATTTCTTTATCTTGCTTATAAGGAACATTTGGTTGGTATCTTCAATACCTTCAAGATATTGTAGTAAGAATATTTGCTTTAGGGATTCTACACCTTTTTATTATTTGTTGGTTTCTCACAGAGTCATGGTTTAATTGCCAAACAAGGCGTTCAGTATTTTAGTGCCGTGAATTTAGTCTGGCTGGAATAATAGGTGGGGTATTGAACATAACATATTTAACAAAGACAATGGGAATAAAGGAACAATCTTTATTGGTTAACACTTACACTGCATATAAATATACTTTTTTTCTCTTTCTTCTTAATGGTAGCAAATCCTCAGTACCTATTATTATGTTGATTGTATCCTATTCGAGGTATTGTGTTTTATTTTATTTAATGTATTATGCATTACAAAATAGGGCTGACCGAGGCATACAATTGAACCTCTGCTGAGCAAGAATAACCAACCTTAGCTTACAACAGGTAAGGGTTGTTTTGGGGTAGTAGTGTCTTTTGATCATTTCCGTAATCCATTCCAATGTTTGTCCACAAACAACCAGAAGTTTCCCAGATGATTTAGTTAGTTATTCCACCCACCCCCTTTTTTTCCTTGATAGAAGTACCTTCATTATATTAATCGAAGTGTCCCATACCCCAATCAAGTTTAGAGTATGTACAATATTACCCTAAAAAAATAATTGATAACAAAGTGAAAGTTATCAAACATCTTAATTTTTTAAAGGTATTTGGACCAATTCCATGCAAGATGATTAATTTTCTGTTTGACAGCTTAGTCTGGCTTCACTTTCCCAGGCATAGCTAAGGGGTAAGAAGGGGGGTGAATATTAAATTCCCACCAAAATGTTTGCCTCGCATGTGTTGCATTACAAACATAAATTTTATTAATAACCCATGTGGAAAAAAAAACAGATTTGTTACAATCTGATTTTTCCTAATGGCAGTACTTAGGTGGTATTTCACAATTTGCAAATAGCCTGGATTAGTAGTAAGATGAAGAGCAAACAAAAAATTAATCAATGATTAATATTCTCATATTGGTTGTAGAGTATGTATTACAATATACTTATAATGAAGTCACTCTTCTTACACATTTGATATTAATATAAAACCAGAAAACTGTTTAAATTTTTAAATGGCTTACCGTTCGTACAGAAGGCTAAATTATAGGCAAAGCTTAGTGACACTAAATACATATACATGTGGTAAGGAACACATTTCCCATGTTTATCATAGTTATTAAAATATCCAAAACTCTACCAATAGTCATTGCTATTAAATATTTATTCTTCCATTCTGGCAGATAAAAAATTAATTTAGGAATTCAATGTTATAAAATAGACCGAAGAACATTGTCTCCCTGTGATGTCACAGCCAGTCAGTATAGCATTGCTCATGTTAATATATTTATGCTTTATTCAGTAAGTTTGAAAGATATAACATTAAAATAAAAACGATGAATTTTTAAATAATTTAAAAACTACCCTTACATCTATCAAAATGATTTGATCTTGAAGTAGTTTTTTTTTATAAATGGATTTTTTACTAACAGGGTATAGATTCAAAAAGTCCATGGAAGCATATGCCTATCTATAATAGAAAACAAGAAAAGAGTTTCTTTGAAACGCAATGCTGTCCAGATGCAAATAGTATAATGAACGTGTATACTCTTCAGTGGAAGAGGGGAAATTTTATCAACAGATAAACTAAAGGCCTCATAGGGTGAAATACTCATTTTCTTCCCTCAATTTATATTTTTAACATTGTCATATAAGTGTGATAGTGATTTATTTACTAAGTAAATTAGTTTAATGACCTAGTTATTGTAATATTATATTATACTGATAAATTTGAAAAATGTTCTGCAAACAGAGGTGTTGTCCCAGACCATTAGGCTTAACTTATTTAATGAGAAAGGATTATATTTAAGGATTAATTAAGGAGATTTATGATAACATTACATAAATTACTATACATAAATACAAAAATACTAATTCTCACGGTTTTATTTATTTTTCACATTACATGACTAGTAAATAGGAAACATAATTTTTTTTTTTCACATTGCTTACTTAACAGAAAAAAAAAACTTTGGTAAGGCTCATATGAAGGGATCTCTTCCAAAGCTGACACATATCATATGATTTGTTTAGTCAAAATATTTGTTTGCATTTAGTTTATTTGAAGTATTTAACCCTTTTAGTGCTATGAGCCAATTTGATTTGCTTCACCTTCCACCGTTAAAAATACCAGAGCTGATGGGATCGTTTTTCTAGATATGTTCTGGTGTCACCTGATAGAAAGGGTAGACTAGAATGAGAACACACTTCTTTAATATAAAACAGTGTATGCAAATAACAATGATACATACTGAAAAATCACTTCATAAATAACAGTATGATAATGTTTATTATAAAACCTTGCTAAAATGATGAAATAACCTTGGCATTCTTAACAGTTATCACAGACACAGAGTCTGAAACAAGCCTGACGTTCTTTGCCACAAATCCGGTATAGGTGTGGCACAAAAAGGTTAATATACAATTTCTAAATACAGGCCAACAATATTTTTGGTAATATGATTTGAGTGACAACATCTTAATTTTTTTTAAATAGGTGGCATATTATTATCACATTTTTTAATCATAATTATTATGAGCCAACATTTATTGCATTAATTATTAATTAATGTCATATAAAATAATATTTTAAAGGTGTTTAGTTGTGAACCTATACTTAATTTACCATGCATTAGTTAATAGTAGGGCTACACACTTAATTGTTGCTTATAATAGTTTACTGCTCTTTACATAGAAAAGTTTCACAGCTGTAAACTAGATATGGTCAACACCAAATATTCAGTATCTGTTTGTTTATTTAAATCTTGAATTAAACATCAGTCAATTGTATCCAGAGGGTCCAGAACAGGGGTTGAGAGGGCTTGGGTTGGAGGCCCTCCTTTCTCATCATATACCCTAACCAATGCAACCATTTCCTCTTCAGCGTCTCTTAAAGTGATATAACCTGTAATCTATCCCTAATCATTTTGTTCCTTATTCTATCTTTCCTTGCAACATTTGCAATACCTCTCAGAAATCTCAACTCCGCAAAATGCAGTCTAATTAAATCACTCCTCACACATGTCCAGGTTTCAGAGCCATGCATAAATAGTGGTTAATAATATGCCTTGACCCACTGTTTATTTCTATTCATACCTCCCTATACTCTAACTATCCTCTCATATTGTTAGGCTAAGGCATTATTAAGCAGTATAATAACTCTAAAATATATATATATATATATATTTTTTTTAAATCCCTGAATATAAAATATCCATTCTGATTCAAAGGTACCGTCCCTAATTTAAAGAAAATTAGCATATTCTCAAACAATAATCCCACCAATAATTTTTCATTAACAAAATGTATAAACCTAGTTTAAAAAAATACAGAGAATAAAGTTACAGTTTTTATAACTTCAATTTATTTATTGCAGTTTTATTTTACTCACCTATAATTTAAGCTTTGGGGCATCTTTTTCACCTGTTTCACCAATTTGCATTTTTGTTTGTACTTTGAGCTAATCATTTTGTCAGTTTTATCATATTTTTCACTTTAGTTGAGCACAATTTTGTAGGTCAGTATTCACAAAAACAAAAATAATTTCTATTTAGAACTAAAGTACAAAATTATATAATTGTGAAATGGGTGGAAAAATAGAGAATGAAGGATCCAAGAAAAGAAATATTATAGTTTTCTTAGGAGTTAAGATTTCCAATTAATACTGGAATGACAAAAATAGTGGTCCATCGTCCATTTAAACTGAAATATATAACAAAAATATGTACCCCTATGTTTATTTAGCCCTAGGTTTTTTTTTTCAAGTTGCATAATAACTGTCATATGAAACAGAAATGGAAATCAGACTTAGCAGTCACATAATAATTAGGCATGAAAGTGAAGAATTCCTTCTAGCCAACACTCAAACTCTTCAATTAACTTCCATTCTAAGCCAATGTTAATAGTTTATATTTTACATACGTAGCTAAACAAACATTTTGATTTATTTTCACATTTATTTAAAATGTATTAGAATCTAAATTTAATTTAATTATGAACACTGTATTGCTATAATTCAGACTTTATTTGGTGCAAACATGTAATATTTGGTTTAATCTTTGCTCTGCATCCTACGAAGTTGCTCTTTTAACATATTTCCAAATTGGGTGTCATCCTTCTCTGATTCTTCCGAATCTGCAAAATATGTGGATACAATTTTTAGTAAAAATCTAATACCTAATAATTTCAATAGTCTAATAAACAATGGTGATTAATAATATTTATCACTTACTAGCTTACTTACTTACTCTAGGGTATTAGGAACTTGAAAGTTCATTGCCACACATACAAAGTATGACACCCATCCCTATCTTGAGCTAGTTCTATCCAATCCACTTCATTACATCCTATATCTGGTAGGGATTACTTGACTTTTAATAAAAAAAATACTACCACTTTCAGTGGTCACACTATCTAAGGCACTACTCTTGCAATAGCTTATACTGTCGAAGATGGGGAGAATGGAGTTATATACCAGTCGGGCGTATTGAGGGTGGTTTATCCTAAATGATTTTACATTCTCCCTCCATGCAAATGCAGGCATACTTACTCTAAACTCAATCTTCCTAATCCCTAACACATTAGTGTAATTAGTACATAGCCATATAACCTAAACAGGTACAAAGACGCAATATAAAAAAAAGTTTTTCCAATACAGACATCTCAATACAGTGTTACTAATGTTTTTGATCTCTTCAAAAGTGTGCTAGGTTTATTTCAGACTGGCATATTTCATGTGGAATTCAGTCATTTATTGAAATGCTTGTCCAAACCATTTTAGAAATTGTATTAAAAACTTGGTGAACTAGATTTGGAGATACAAATGATATGTTGTCATTTAATTCTAGTTTAGAGCTAAATGTAATTTTAGAAAAGTTATTAACTTCATTTTCTAGATAAAATAGTAGCTTTTTCGTAAAAATATTTAGATACAGCTTCCCAAGAGTGAATTTTCCATGGTATTTTTTCACTCATTTAAATAATATTATGATTATGAAAGCTATACTTAAGCTATGTTGTTTATTCACTAGTGCATTATCAAGAAGTTGAACATAGAATAGGACTGTGTCGATATATAAACTTCAGTAATGTTATCATGTTATGCTCATTTTATCTTCATCAATGAAAACATATAAATAACAGATCATCAATAGTAAAACCAAGTGTCAATAAAAGGTTAATAGCTTACCATAATTATCACCATTTTTCACTTGACTTATTGGTTTCTTCGGCGTTTTGAAATCATTTTGTATTGGATCATCTACCTTTTCACGAGCTTTGGCAAGAATTGCGCGTAGCTCTGATGATCGAACTGTCTTATACTGTAAACACAACATTAATAAAAACAACTTTTACAAAATTTATAGGAAAAATGAAATAGTGCAACAATCATTCTAAATTAATTGATCCACTAGGTACTTAAATGTAGAAAAGAAAAATTTAACGATCAGAAATAAAGAGAAAACATGCATTTCATTTTATCTATTATCCTTTCTTATATTTTTAGGGGTAAGGTCTGTTTATTTGTGCATACTATGGACATAATACACATATCTATTAACGATAAATGTAGGTTAAAAATATTTACACAAAATATATATACATTATAAAATATGTATACACACATTATAATATTGTGTAAAATACTGAGAGAAAGAAAGGAGAGTGGTAAAGGGGTGGAGAGGAGAATGGAAGGGGTGGAGTGTGTGTGGGAATGAGAGAGGGAGAGAGAAAGATAGGACACATACACACACACTATATAAAACTAATTCAATACCATATATACCATGACAAATATGACTTTTGAGAGCACTTTGTGGCTCACATATTAGCATGGGTATGACTTGACTATTACTAGCTCTTACAAAACATACCCCTGAAACGTTCCTTTGAATGGTTATTTGCGAATGTAGTCTTCGTCCTTCTGTTGAACCACAATATTTTTCTAAGTCTTCTTTTTTAAGTAAAAATATTTCATTCCCAGTCACTCCTTTAAGTTTATTTTGTACACTGTTGAGCAGTGAGAAAAAATTAAATTAGTTGATATCAGCACTCGATAAAATCATTATTTTTTGCCTATTTTTTTTACAAATAAATTGCTAATATACTCTATGATTGCCAAAACCTTCCTTCACCTCTGGCAAGACGTGTATTAATCACGACTTGTAAATTTGTGGAATGCCAGGACTACACCGTGGTTCAGATCCCAGGTTAAACTGTAGGTCCTCCATTTCATTTCACAATCACCCTACCATTTAACATTAGCATAAACGCGTATAAACCGAACGGGTAGTAAGACGCGGTGCTAATAATAATAATGCTAATATACTCTATTTTAGCACACTATGATAGACTTTAGCTTTAAAAGTGCCATAACATGAATGATGAACACACGCTAATCTGTGTGATTCAGTGTAATTCAGTGATGAAGGAACAAATAGTATTTAACATGTTATTTGTTCCTTTTACATATTGCTATCTAAGTGTCCTATCATTCTTAACAAATTTCCTATTTCTCCCTTTTGTGATTTTTGGTTTACTCTTTTAGGAAGTGGAGTTGGGCGTTTCACACTACCCCCTGATGATTTCTGATGGAATGAAACCTAGGTTGGGGGTTTGGATGCAACGATTGAGTTTCTTCAAGAGGCAGCCATACCTCTTTGTCCATTGGCATCAATGTAACGCGTGAACTGTGTTGTTATTTTAATTGTAAAAGCCACTTTGTGTTCGTTCCTTTTATATGTTTCCATCCATATTTCTTCTACCTTATTCTGAATATACTTCAATTACCTCTTAAAGCAAAATAATATTTTCCTTATAAAAACCTATACATATTTTACAAGAATTAAGAAAATTAATTAGCCAGACTATGTAGCCTGTAGGCAACTTTAATTAATCATGTCATTTCAAAATAAATTAATTTGTACTAGAAATGCTATACCAAGTTAATTAGTATGGGTTTTGTTTCAGATAATTTTGAATGTGGGTTCGCTTTGCCTGTGGCCACCTCTTATACTTACACAATTTGACCAGATTTGTATCCCATTAAAGAACATTTTAGAATATTAATTCAAATAATATAAATCTACTAACATGTTATCATATATTTAAATAATTACTTTGCTGTGTGTCAAGTGACAAAAAAGTGAGATTTTTAATCATCCAATGCCCAACGTAATGCACCATAATCTGCTTTAAAAGCCCCAAAACTAATGACATACTTTTGACTGAAGCTTTTTGCTTGAAGCCACTTCTGGACTTCATCTGGTGAAGAATCTTGATTTATATACACTTTGGGAGTCGTCAAAATTTCAACATTAGGACGTTTCTCTCTGAACATTGTAAGCACAGCTTTCAGTTCTTCTTGCATCAAATCTTGAGAACTTTGAGCTACAAAAATAGCAGTTATAAGAACAGTACCATAATAAGCTCTTAATTTAACTTTTAAATTCTTTGTCTATAATTAATTTAATTTAATATGCTCCGTCCCGGCACAGATTTATCTGATTACCAAACCCTTCCCTTCACCTCTGACAAGACATCTTGTGAATGTGGGGAATGCCAGGCCTCCACCGTGGTTCGGATTCCACGTTAAACTGTAGGTCCTTCATTTCATCTCACAATCACCCTACCATTACACATTAGCGTAAGTGTGTATAACCCGAACGGGTAGTAAGACGCGGTGCTAATAATAATAATAATAATAATAATAATAATAATTTAATATGAATAAAAATATTTCCAAAATAGGTTCATAAAAGTATGTGCGATGGAAAACTTCGAGTTACCATACATTTAGTATCTGAAACAAAAATATTGGTTTTAAAGAAGCTAGCATTTCAAAAGCAATAATGATATGTTCAATTTTTTTTTTCACAGTATAGAATGTCAAAGAATTATTAAAATGTTTGTATTGGCTATATATTATGTTCACCCTTCAATTCCAAAACTAACTAATCAAATACCTATTTAAGAAAGCATATCACTAAAAATGCTTATGGACTTCATAAAATAATTTGTTTAAAATAACTTTAAAACACATGTAGCTAAGACAAGAACTTCAATAAAGTACAGCATAAATCAAATGTTTATTCAGTTATTAACACCCATTAGATTTGAAAAAATAAAAATTCGACAAGAATATATACTTTCATATAAATATTGATGATCGATATTGTTAAGTATGTAAAATGGGAGGAAAAGAAAAATGTCTCATTACAATACTCACCAGTATTCAATTGGCATTCAACATTTTATAGATTAAATAAGAATATTTAATGTGTTATGACTGCAACTTCAAATTTCTTGTGTTACCTTGGTTTGGTAAAATCCCTTTTTTAAAAGTTGTTTACTTTTTTCAGCTAGCCTACAGTTTTCATAAAAACTTAGTCAAATTTACCCTTTATTCCTAAATCCAGTTTTTACCTTTGTTAGAACCATACAAAATATAATTGATGAAATTAAAGCAAAGATTATGAAACACATTTAAAAACAAATTTGATGAATGAGTTTATATATCATGTGTCACAAAAAAAATTAAAAAACCAATAGTTCTAATTCTATATTAAAAGGACTGAGTGTGTATCAAGTTAGATAAAAAAAACTAAATCTTTGTTAATTTAAAATATTTTAGTTTAATTTAAACACATATATAATATAGTTATTAGTAATACCTGACAAATTTGAAATGTTCAGCCAATTGTTCTGTTCCTAGCATCAAGTAATTAACATAATCATGTTTATATAAGCTAGATATAGACCTTAAAGTGGGTGTCTATTTGTTTAATATGTTTTACAAGATGTCAGATAATTCAAAAACTACCACACACACAAGGACAGATACAACAGGTAGAACACAAAGATTTTTCTGTGAAATATTATAAAGCCTATAAAGCCCTTCATGCAAAGTAATTGAAATTATACATTCGATTCTGACAAAATGAGGGGAAAACAATGAGATTTAACATGAATAAAATACATAACTATTTACATATAGTTATTACTTATTTTCAAAGTGGTTAGAATTAAACCACATATTTCAAGACAAGATATAAAAATGGTTTAGTAACCATGTATTTATTTAATTAACACATACTAAAAAGTTATTTCATACCTCGACTAAGTGTTCCTTCACTCTTCCTTGAACGGTTAGTTCCCATAGTGGATGTAGGGGAAGGTGAGGAAGAATCAGCTGGAGGTAGTGGTGGAGGGGGAGGCGGGGGGATTGAAAGATGCTTTGCTTGCTCACGAGTCCGTGAAATAGGAAGTCCATCTTCATCTGAACTGAGATCTGGATCATTTGGGTCTGTAATTCAGCACAAATGCATTATGGAAAATGTAAATATTAATTTTAAAAAAGTTTATAAAATGTATCAGTGTGTAAACAGAATTTTAAAAAAAATCCAATTTGTTTGCATACTTCTTTAAAAAGAATTGTAATTTACAACCAGAGTCATACATACCAAGAGGAATATCCTACATAGATATATTTGTTAACCAGCACTGTGAAAACAATTACCAATAAAACAATTAAGAATTATTATAAAATAGTAGTACCATAAAAAAATTAGCTTCAGTGGCTGATATTTTTATTTATGAAAATCTCCAAGCAGTTATAAAATACAAACATTAATGCAAAGTGCTCAAAAAGTGCAGCTTTTCCCTTTATATATCCTTAGACTACATATTAAGGCTATTGTGGTAAATGATTAAAGCATTGGCTCATTTTCAAGTAATTAACTAACCAGGGTTAAAAAAAAAATGCTCCACTTATGGAACAAATTGTGTTTAGAAAAAATAAAGGGTGATAACTTAAGGGAAAAATAATTATTTACAATTACAAGGAATGCAAGAGTAAATGAAAGGGAAGGAAGGTTTAAATAGTAATTTTACCTTCTTCTGAGCTTCCAGGTTAAGACATAAATCATTTCAAACTTATGCTAAATTAACAACTCTCTGGTCTTTTCATGTATATTTCTAAATACTTTTTGTGTGTGTGTGTGTGTGTGTGTAGAGATTTAATGAAACCAAGACAAATAATATCACTCAATAACAATGTAGCTCTTTATAAATTTGTTTTAAAACATCTTATTGGCACAAAGTATTATTTTAGATCAATTTTACTATTCATTTAAGTAAGTATATTTGATAACGGAATAAAAATTAGAATCCTGACTTTTTATTGTTTCATGCTTGGCACTCTAAATTAGATTGGTTTGAAGTAATAGATGTTTTCAGTGATTCTTCTTATTCATGTTATTAGATTCTTTTTAAAAAAAAACTATTAATACAATTCACCTCTTCCCTTAATTTACCTTTTATACCAATTGTATTTGCAAATAATACATTTAACAAACATAAATTATATTTGCCAAATAATAACATTCAAAGCTTTGTAACACACATTCATAAAACAACTTACTAAGCAAGGCAATGATTAAAAACAAAATGCAACATACACAAAACTCAAATATTTTATTCTCTCTTACACAATACAATTATTTATTGTAATTCATACAAAAATTGTAAAATATACATCCACCTTTAAAGGTAAGTACTGCAGTACTTAATAATAATATAAATAATAAATTTTACACAAGATAATGTTAATAATGAAAAAATCTTTGGAATGTCTGGAGAAAATTGTCAAGTAATGTCATCATTTTTGTGTGTATGTTTGTGATGGTTCTAGCTCATTTCTTCAAAATTAGCTAAGTTGTGAAAGTTCCAAGTATTTGTTCTGCCTATTTATAATAAAAATATATATTAAATGTATGTATGTATATATATATAAACAAATAAAACATTAATATAAACTTTAAATTTAAAAGTAGAATAGTTATACCCTCTTCATTTTATTTACTAAGTAACATATTAAAATATTTACAATTAACATTAACTAAACTAAATGGTTTACTTATATTAAATATATAATGAATATGACTAATAATTAACAGCTAATGTCAAAAACTTGGCACTACTTTTAGTCATATTTCTTAAAGATATTTGTAAATAGATATTGCTGAGTTAATATTTTTAACAAATTACAAAAGTTATTTGCCTTGATTGGAATTTTTTTTTTTCTTTTCAGTGATTGAGTCCTATTTTCCAAAGGAAGACGCGATTCTGTAAATAGCCACTATTTTGAGACAATGAGACAAGAATAATAACAACTATCCAAAGTTACATTATCTACCAACGACTATCAAAAACATTTTATTAAATAACTTGCAAATTTTTGAAGCAAATTGACTAAGAAAATCCTAGATTATTGGAAGTAAAAATATTTTAGTAATATAAAAGCAAATGATAAGTGGTGGAGTTCTGTAATTAAAAATACTGAGCTTAGGTTTTTGAGTTATTCAGTATACATTTTAATGGAAAAAACTTGAGTTTGTGTTTGTTTTAAGAGTAACAATCACAGTATCGATACATATTTGATATATATATATATATTGCTTAGGAAGTAACAATCATTGTATCATTAAATAGTTGAACAAAAAAGTTAATTAATTTTTTTTTGTTTAAGAAGTAAAAACCCGCCTCGGTGGCGTAGTTGGCTAACGCGCTTGTCGTGTTGAAGCTCGACTGCTGAGGACGGGGAGATCGAGGTTCGAATTTCAGTCGGGTGAACTGGTAGTGGTTTTTCCTAAATGGTTTTCCACTCTCCCTCCACGCAAATGCGGGTTCACTTCTTATAATTCAACCTTACCAAGTCCTAATCCATTAGAGTAATTAGTACTTAAAGTGTATAACCCGAACGGGTAGTAAGACGCGGTGCTAAATATTAAGAAGTAAAAATAATTAAATCAATACATAATTTAATTGGAGCTGTCAAGTCAAGGAATCTCCTCCAAATGACACCTTTAAATATTTTCAAATTGAAATGTTGATAAATTGGATTATTTTTTACAAGTTGATATCAAGTTTAAACTGAAAACCTAGGGTTTTAGACAAAATCATTGTTAACTTTTTCATTGGGGAGCTACCCATGTAATATAAAAATGCTGTTATATTTATTGCTAAACAAATCGTAAGAAACTTTATTTACTTACTTATATATTATTTAAGGCTAGTTTCAAAACTTGGTATAATTTTATTACCAGGGAATGTTCTATAAGTTTACATTACATACGGTAATGTACGATATACTTATGAACAATCATTATATGCTCTCCTCTAAGCACACAAAACTCAAGTTTTAGAAATTGTGAAAACGCCCGATTAAATTTAATATTTATCTGGAAGACTATTAGTCAACAATAGGAAATTAATCAGGGACTTTTTTTATATAGAAGGGATTATCTCATATGCCATAATATGTTTTGCCTAGTACAAATATAAAAATAGTTTCATAATTTAGAAATATTTAACCTGACACTAAATTGATTAAGAACTAGAGCTTTTCTTTTTCTGCTCGTTTTAAGTTTTTTTATGCTTATATTTTATTATCATATTATGCATAAGTGTTGGATGTCAAACTGATCCTTTTTATACAACTAAATAAATACAACAATGTTTACAAAATCCAAAGGGCCTGCGCAAGGCTTCCAACAAAGAAACATGTCAAAACAATCCCTTATTATTCAAATAATAAATTTTAACTACTGCTTTGATTAGCTATAATAATATACTTAATTATGTATTTAAAAAAACTTAATACATATTTTAACAATATTATGGCTCTCATTTTAAAATTTAAATCAATTATTTTCATGGAATAAATCGGTAAATTTTCAATACATTAATATAAAAACAGAAGACTTCCTAAGTATTAATTATAGTCAAGTATAAAATTTGTATATTACTGAATTAATCAACAACAATAAAAAAACAATATAAATCACAAATATTGACATCCCCATAAATAAAGTTCTTAATACTACTATTTAAAGTAAGATAAAATCTACATAACTTCTTTCTCAAAAATATTCCCAAATTATTAATAATATATATAAATAATTATTGTAATAAGGACAAGCAATTCAATGACATATTTAGTCAAAATATGCACACTCTATTCATATATAAATCAAAGATGCCTCATTTTGAATATGTAAAGTAAGTAAATATAAAGCACGATATTAATTTATAAAATAAAATAAAAAACACAATCAGTATCAGTATTAATTGTTTATCTCAAGGGAAGTTTGAAATAATATGTAACAGGCGAATGTTTAATAAAAATTAGGAGCCAGTGTTGCTGTAAAATGGAATTTTTATAAAAATAATTAAGATAAACTTAACATACAATCAAATTATATCCCAAAAATTATTTTAAAAATAGGTTTTTGTTAGGCACATTTGAAAATAGTTAAAAAAACAAACAATTATGACAGTGCGTATAGCCTGAAAGGGTAGTAAGATTCCGTGCTATACAAAAATTTAAATTAACAATTATAACATTTCAAGAAATAATTGTGTATGTGAACAGAATAAAATATATACAAACTAAACAAATCAAATAATTTAAGACAGCTATGCTAATTAGAAATAAAGTGGTACACTTTGAAAAGAAACCAGGTGCTATAATTTTTTTTCAGATATGAAAAAATATTACATAAGGGATTTGTCCATGACCAATAGAAGGATTTTGTCCTATCTTTTAACTTTTTTTTTGTTATTTTTAATAAATACAAAGTATATTGGAAATATATCTTTATCTTACCGTGTTTTCAATAGAGAAGACCATATGACATATTTAAAGAGAAAGAAGTTGCTACAGTTAAAATATATTAATAAAGCATATTCTATATATATATATATATTCATTTGAACAAAGAAAGCAATCAACAACTACCCAAAATTATACTGGCTCGTTTTGTAAAATAAGAAAGAAGAAAAGCAAGGGGAAATGATGAAAGAATCAATTTGCACTCATGATGAAGGTGATAATGCACATAACTATTCTTAAATTAATAACCATACAATAAAATTAAACATTAAGAGGAGAATATAAGGTTAAGGTCTACACACTTAACAGAAAACTATGAGCCTCAAAGTTCACAATTAAAACACAACAAAACACACTATGATGTACCCCGAAAATTACATCATTTTATGTTTTAATCGTGAACTTTGAGACCAACAGTTTTCTATTAAGTATGTAAGCCTTAACCTTCTATCTTCCTTTCAATGGTTAATTTGATATACCCGTTTGGTGCAAATTTTCTTTGTAAGCATACAATAAGGTAAATTCAATATTTATGATCTTAAAATAAAGAGGAATAAAAAATCAAACTATATAAGTAGCTTCAGAATCACTCACTTGTGCCTGGACAACATAATGTTATTCAAGTGATTTTTTTTATCATCACTGATCTCTTCAAAATTGTAAAATATGTTAAATACATGATTATTATGAACTAAACAACTTATTCCTTACATTAATTATTATGAAACAAAAAAACACAAATTTTTTATGAATAGTGTGTAGAGTTTAAAGTGATGTTCATAGGCTACCACACGAGCTATGAAACTAAAATTATGTATATTATAAATCAATTTATTTTAAGTAATATACATTAATTAGCTAATCTAATTGTGTGCTAATAAAGTAGCAATAATTATGAACATTAATAAAATAAAGTTGATTTGATTATGTTATATTCTTGTTGTGTTAAAGTGACAGAATTATTAAGTGATGATTTTCATAAAACTTGTACCATAGTTATAGTATTATATATAATAATGAGAAACATAATATTTTATTAAGTATCACTAATAATGTTATTTTATTAAAATCTGAGCATGTTGAGAATCAGTATTATAAATATGAGAATATACAGTAGGGCTCTGCGAGTAGGCTACTAAGATTTTGAGTGTCGGACCCAAGCTCTTCATTTAAGTCCAAGACCAAATATTTTGTAAGCTTGTTATTTTCTAGCTTCCTCTTGATGTGGATGCAACTATTTTTTAACCACAATGGTAAGTTTAGGTGATTTAATTTAGATGATATTGGTAGTTTCACTTATAAATCATTCGGTAACTTAACAAATTCGTAAAATCAATATCAAATTTTACATTAATAACATAAAAGAGCTCTGAAATTACTTTTGACTTATAAACTAATTCAATATTCTCATCTATTTGAATTATCCTTGTTTGAAGTGTCATTGCAATGATAAGGTAATGAAAATCAATATAGCTAAATAAATCACTAAATAATTGAAAAATCCTTATTTTTACCATTTTTACATATTCCATTTCTAAATTTATAGTTAAGGTACAGTTAAAATAAATTTAATATTTAGAATACATATTGATTTTTTTTCCAAATCAAAGTTTTTTAGACTTGTATTATTAATACATTCAACTATAAAACTAGCATTAGTTACTATTTAGTTATAAAATTGAGTTCGTTAACCTGTTTAAAATCAGCGTTGATCAATATTGCAATAAATATTTCATCAAACTTATTGTATTTAAATGAAAAAAGCATTGACTATTTCATACTATCTACAAAAAATATTAATTGACAATACTAGTTTTCATTTTAAAGCATGAACATCAACTGTAATAATTAAAATGTAGTTAAAATAAATTTTGTATTAAGATAAATAATTTATTGTGAGAGCTTATATAAGACAAATACCTAGCAACTGCGCATAGAGGAATCCGAATGGAACAGAAGAAGTAATCATACACCCAATTATTACATTAAGGACTAATATATTAAATATGAATGTATAGTAAGACCGTGTAGAAACACTGTACAATGATGTAAAATAAGTTATAGTGAAGGAAGTGAACCTTAAAGGATAGCTAGGTTAGGCCTGGATAGAAAAACCACACATTTCTATCTTCTCTTCTTCTTGAACTATTGTATTATTACACTTCACATATTGTTTTAAATTTTCGGAAATATTCCTTCATCATTTGAAGAAACACATTAAAAACACACAAAACACAAAGAAATATATGCTAATGAACTACATGTGTTTAGAATGATGTGCATGTAGTTCAATAACATATCTTTATTTGTGTTTTGTGTGTTTTCAATGTGTCTCTTCAAATGATAAAGGAATATTTCCGAAAATTTAAAACAATGTGTAAAGTGTAATCGTGCAATAGTTTAAGAAGAAAAGAACAGAAAAGTGTTTTTTTCTATCCAGGCCTAACCTAACTATCCTTTCAGGCTGGCCTCCTTCACTATCAATCACTTTAAATCATTGTACAGTGTTTCTACATGGTCTTATTATACATTTCCAAGCCATCAGGCACTAATTCAAACTAAATATGACACAAATCAAATGTATAACTGTGTGTGATTTTTAAATTTCATCATAGGGTAGTAAAAGTTATGGAAGCTTATTCTGGAGGAATATTTAAAAAGTCCATTTTGTGATTTTTTGTTGTTGTAATTATTATTATTTTGTTGTATCTTAAGGACATGAGTTTTGAAACAATTATAATTATCCTTTATTATATTATTATTTTAGTGTTGTTCTTATTTCTGAATCTGTTTGATTATTTCTAATTTAAAAACCAATAATTCAATTTGTTTAACTTTATTTTAAAAAGTATCTACGTTTTATAAATATGAGTGTCATTCATAATTTAAGAATATGTGTGTTTTCATATATTTTTAAAATCTCACATTTTTAAGATGTGGTATTTACATTTTATGTTTGTTTTGACTGGTGAAATTTTACATATCCTATTTTACTTTTAAAATAAACAAATATAATATGCTAATGACATTTTAAAATTATGAATAGCCTACCTATACTCAACTCAAGTTTGATATGAAAGAAATAGCACAAGCTCTTAAACCACCTACTATACATTAAAATAACATTAATAAGACCCAAGTCAATACTATTTTGATAAGGAATAGTCACTGAAATACATTGTGTTTTATTAGTGTTAAGTCCTAATGAGTAAAGTCAAACAGGACATTTAAATAGGAGTTTGGTCAAACTTAAACATTCAGACTTTACAAATTTGTCTACATCAAATAAATTCTAATTAAACCTAAATTATTACAAACTATTAACCAACTATTTTATGCTATTGATAAATAGCGTAGGCAGTATTAATTTGATAGGTATCTAAAAACATACGGTTCCTCATTAAAATAGATTCCAAATTTGACACAACTAAGTTATTGTGTGGAATTATTGTTATTACCAGTCTAAAATATTAGTAAATCAAGCAAAGCAATGTAAGACTAACATTCATATTTAATTAGAAGAAACTCAAGATGCGATAGAAAATAAAGAATGAAAAGGAGAATGTCTATAAATAGTAATATTTAATTAAAAAATTATATTTATAAATATATATTGTAACCTTATAAGTATTACTTACTAATGTGTTGATGAAATTAATGGAGTGGTTATGTTAAGTGTTTTAAAAATTAATTCAAGTATAAATTCTATGACTTATTAAGCGGAAATGTGATGTATGTCATTTCTGAGCACAATTTGACTAGCCTTGTAAATTGATTCTTGAGAATCCATTAGATTGATATATGTTATGATGATAATATCAAATTAAACCAAACTCATTTATGTATCTGAGTTAATATAATTAATATCAATTAGCATACTGTCAAACGTAATTGCTTTATTTTTATTTGTTTATCATTTATTAAATTTCAGTGTTTTTAGTGTTACTGCTATGCTGGGAAAGTCATTTCCAAAATTTTTAGTAGCGAGAAGAACTGTAAATGATAGTTGATGAAGAGATAATTTAAAATAAGTCCCTCTGGTGAATAGTCAAAGTTCAAAAATTAAAATGTATAGTTATTTTAAAATAATGGAGTCTTAGATGTTTTCCATTAAATGTGTAAATAGCTATAAAATTGTATCTCCTCACACTTTGAATCAAAAATTTCACACTGCAAAAATCTAGATATTTCTCCTTCCAACACATAAAATACATTAATACAATCGAGCCTCCCTTAAATAAACCATTTAATGAATTCCTTTTAATGAAGATCATTTGAGTTGTTTTTAAAACCCTGTCACTTTGTTAAAATATACACACCTAGAATACTCAAGGATTTAGATATTTGCACAGAGTTTTTGGTAATTCCATTAAGTCAATTTTTAGAGATAGTATAAGGAAACCGGTTTTAGTTAAAAATATTGATTTAGGATTTTATCGAATGAAGTGGTGTTTGGGATTAAGGATCAAAACCATACAACTGGCTCCCGCAACTGATAGATTTTTGAAACCAATCCTTAGCTACCAAAAATACAATTGGATAACTAAGATGATCAGAGAAATATTATGGTTGTGTTTTTTTCCAATACAGTGCACTAAAGTGCTTCCTTCCACTTGTATGGTCTCCAAGGATTTAATGACTAAAAAATGTCGTAAATATTTATTAGATATTATATAGTATAGTAATTAGTTAAAGAAAATATAAAATGAATACTTGATTCACTGCACATGTGACCTGTTTTGTGGATTACAAGATGTGAATATCTACAATTTTTATTTTTGTTATAGTTTTCAGAATGTAGCTTTATGGTAATTGTATTTAACCCCATGTTATACGCTAAGCATAAAAGTATGCAAAAACAAAACAATATAAGTGTTTAGTTGGGTTTTCTGATTTTCTGTATAGTAATGAAGAAATTGCATTGTACTATTTTCCAAGACTTTGCTGTATTCAAGTATGGATACTGTCATATAAGTATCATGCTTTTTTTTATACTTTAAAAATAGTTTTATTAAAAAAAATGGAATAATCACACAGAAATTAATCCCTACATGACAAATTAAATTTTAACAATCTAGAAGTAATGTATCATTTCTAACATGTCAAATATATTAAATACATGCATACATTTAGAAGTTTTCAGAGATATTACCCAATTAAAATATATTTATGCAAACAATAAAAAGATTCTAAAACCTAACTTTACTTCAAAAAGAAGAAAAAAATGCAGTAATTTAATTATATTATTCTCCTGAAAGATTTTTTTTACCACCAAGTCTTACTAGCCATTCGGGTTATACACTTCCTGACAGTTAATATTAGGTTTTACAAGTACATTACACAAGTGGTTTTAATAACTAGAAACAAAACATATGTCTGATCTACTTGCATGTCATCCTCTTTTGAGCCACTTGAGGAAATAATAAAGTCTGATCCACAACTCTAACTCATATTAAATTAATATTTGATAGTAGTTTATCAGGTAATATTGATTTCAGCGAATAGTAAAACTAGATAATAAGATATAGATATTTAAGTGCTTTCAAAATCAAAACCATTCCTATAAACTTTTATAAAATAGCTTTATTTGTTAACAATCTATAATTGTATACTGTAAAAATGTTATTTCACTAAAATTCATTCTTAAAAAGAAAGTATGACTAAAATGTTATTTTAGAAATTATGTCAAGCTAACTTTGTGTATCTACTTTTATGTTTGTGTGGTAATATATTTGTTAAGCAAATTGTCCGATAGTAATAATTGGATATTGGATTTAAAAAACATATTTTCAGTAATTATTTCAACAATTAATTAATTAAATAACTATTATCTTATAAGATTACACATGTTATTGTAATACAGAAAGTTATTCTATTTTTGGTATACGAGATTACCCTTCCCAAAATATAGGTAATGGATTTAAAATAAATTTTGACATTTATTATAAAACAATTTGTTTGAAATCATATTCAATACATGTAAATTATTCTAATTACTATTCAATAACTTTAATATGTTATACCTATCTTTAGGGAAAATTTAATTCATTATGTAATATTATTTAGTATTTCATATTACCGTATATATTTTAGACATTTGGTACAGTATCGTTTTCAAAAGTTAAATTATATAAGAGTTTGTTGGGGTTTTTTCCAAACCCCATGGGAACTATTATATACATATTTAGTGAACATGAGTTTATGAAATAAAGTTGTTGCTATTGGAAGATTTTAAATGTTTATTATCTTCTGTTTGCAAATAGATATAAAGCTGCACTACACTTGAAATGCTTATAGGGCCTAGTACCTAATAATCTGTGGATTAAATTATTAGTGGGTCTCTGTAAAATTTCAATTTATAATTTTAAAATAAAATGGATAAATACAGGGTGGCCCACGGAAAAGTAACCCGCCTCCCTCTTAATTGGAGGAGGTCATTCCCCTTCCACTCATATTGTGACATGAATAATGAGTCAATAAAGCTTTAGACAAGCGGTTCTCTTGCTCATTCTTCATGTCACAATATGGGTGGAAGGGGATTTACCTCCTCCAATTCAAAGTGAGGCGCCTGCTGGATATAGGAGGCAGGCTACTTTTCCGTGATCCATCCTGTATGTACAAAACAATTCATAACTTATAAAAAACAATTCATAACTTAATACGTAATTTTTAATTGATATAAATAAACTAAATTGCTATTGTGGCACATATGTTTCTAAAAAATCAATAATCTTGATAAACATTTATTTCATAGCAGTGTTATAAAATCAAAAGGCTTGTGGTAGAGAGAATGAATGCTATATATATTAACTTCTTTGACTACCCGCTCTGGTGGTTGAATGGTTTAAGGTATCACTCTTACAATAAGCTAAGCTGCTGATGATTATGAAATTGAAGTTAGAATCCCAGTCAGGCATACTGAGGGTGGTCATCTCTTGTATATTTTCCTCTTTATCTCCACACAAAATTGGTTACATATTTTTGAAATGGAGGGGATGGGAGTGGGATCCCCCATATGCCAAGACTGTCATGTAAAGTAATAGTTATTGTTGCATAGTAAAAGATAAAGCAGGGAGTTCTGCACTGGCAGCGAGTGGGTTTCCTAGAATATTTGATGTGTTCGCTTGGCTTTCATCACTTCCGTGTGTCAATGATTGAGTTAAGACTGCAATTTTTCTTATGTTAATTTTTCAAAATTTTTATAATTTGTGTTTAAATGTTTGTTTTTTCCTGTTTGTGTATATTGTGTGCTTTACATAGCATATACAGGATGTTCCCGGGTTAGACGGCTAAACTTTGGGAAGTAGTAGTGGATCAAAAAACTAACTCAAAAATATTTTAAGGAGATATGCTAGTTTTTGCTTTCTTTTCATACAAACATCAAAAAACTAAATAAAAACAAATAGGTGGGTATTAAATAAAATATTTGATTTATATATTTTGTTCAAATTGACAGCCTCCAGCACGAAGACAACCATTGCACCTATCAACGTCAGAACGAGTGGCTGACCAACAATGTGTGACTGTTGTTTCTTCGCACACTTGTGTTATCGTTTCGTTTGTCGTAATGATTGATGATCATTAAGTTACATTTTGCTTGAGAGCTCCCCATACAAAAAAATATAATTTCATTAAGCCAGGTGAATGCAGAGGACAAGCCACAGGTCCAGCACGGTCGATCCATCTTCCTGGGAAATTAATAAATACTAAGCCACTGCCGAGGACCTCTGCAGAAAAACGTGTTTTTATTTAGTTTTTTGCTGTTTGCGTAAAAAGGAAGCTAAAACGAGAAAATCTCCAAAATACATTTTGGGTTAAGTTTTTTTATCTACTACCACTTCCCAAGGTTTAGCCGTTTAGCCTTGGAACATCCTTTATTTGATTTTGGGTATGTAGGATATTTTTTTTGTTTATTGTGTACCAGCTGCCTGAACAATTATAAAAATGGTGGTTGACTCAAATTTTAGATATTTCGAATTTTTCTAGACATCTCTTGGACTTTGAACTAAAAAAGCTCTACTGTATCTTCGTTACAACATAATGAGCTGCAGTAAAGCTAGTTACATTGATAAAGTTTCAAATGAAGTAATATATAAATTTTGGTCAATATATTTTACACCAATTTAACGCTTTGCTCAGATATGATCTATAGTATTTACATTTTTGTTCACCATACTATATTAAATAGTTAAATTATATTTATATTAATAACATGTTTCATGTTAAATGCTTATCTTCAAAATTAAGTTAGTTATATTTTTCTTAAAATGTATGTAAAAATTATTCTTCATAATTCAATTGTTATATTTAATAAATATGAAAACTTCTAAACAGTAAAATGTCCCAAATTTTTGACTATGCTAGAAACATCAGATCCAAAATCTATGTCTACATTGTTAAAAAGCAGAAATGATAAAACAACAATATTTAGAAAACATTTGTATAAGTGAGACAAGAGACAAAGGTTTCAACACTACAAAACAATAAGCAATACAAATATCTGCTTCCAATAGTCGAGCCCCATTTTCATGCCACAGAGTGAAGAAATCCATTCGTTAGCATCTCAGATTCAAATCGCCAGCTCATTTAAGACAGTTTTTGCAGTATCCCAACAAGCTGACAATAAGCCACAAACATCTAGAAGTAACGAAATTCACCTTTCTTGCCAAGTCTTTCTTTACGAACCCAATCTGCTGGAGCAGGTGGTGGAATTGGAGGTGAACGAGTAGGCCGAGCCATGTCGATTCCAGCACCATTATCCCTCTCTCCTCGTGGAGAATCCTAGAAATTAAGTTAATGTATTTTATTATAATATGGTGATTATTTTTACATTCAAAGCACTTATAATATTAAAATGTTTAAAACTTGTTTTAATAAATATCAGCAAATATAAAATAATAAGGGTAGATAAATGAAAAAACTAAATCATAAATACTTTCTCAACAAACTAACCCGAGATGACACCTCACAGATGAAATGATTAAGGATCGGGATAGGTTGTTTATGCTTACCAATACTATTTATAAATGACATATAAGTCTGTCCGCAAGATATAAAATATTAAATTTGAAAATGGTTACTCAGGTCAGTCAGTATTCAACTATGGCTGTCAAACATATGGCACCATGGAACAAGAGTGATAATATAGAGAAACTAAGGGTGGTAAAAGCTTCGAAACTTCGATTTGGCTTTGCAGCAAATATCAACTTTAACTTTGCTTGGGAAAAAATTCCGGCCTCAACAGTTATGAAGCTTTGCCAAAAAAAAAATATTGACAGCCAAAATATTCAATTTATAGTCAATTATTGCTATTTTGATCTGTTAAAAATTAATATGCATCCAGAAAAAATTAAAGTAACTAAATTGAATTCTTACCTTTGATAGTAACTGGATTTACCAGAATAAAACAAAATATTACAAAAAACTGTGTAATATCAGATTTTCCAAGTATTTTAAGGACATAAATGTGAATCGATAATAAAAATACAATATTTCTATAAACATAAAACAAATAAGATAATATAATCCATCATATGTTTAGCACTAAGCGTCATTTCTGGAAGCTGTGCAATTATTATTAACAGAGCAAATGTAAGTTTAATTCAGGGGCTAAGGACTACGTTAACAACAGACCATAAGTCCTGGTTTCATAGGATGTACTGGTTGCTAGTATTTCACAACAAACTCTTATCAAGTCCCACTTAGAGAAGTGTGTTTGTAAATATATCTAAAATATAATATTTGCTAATTTTTTTTTTAGCAAATTTATGTTTACCTATTGCAATACTTAAAAAATCCTTTCAGTTATATTTCACAAAATACAACATTCCATAATCAATATTTTTACCAAAATTATGAAATGATCAAATGTATAAACTTTGTAATTTGAAAACTGATAACATAACAGCTACAAAAACTAAAGAAAATGTTTGAAAACAAACACTTCCTATATATACCTTGTAGTAATCTTTAGCTTCCTGCATTGGTGGGCACACGGACAAATGTTAAAATTGTTTGGACAGCTGGTTTTACTCTGTCAGTGATATTAATGTTCTAATCCTGCCTGGAAGTCCTTTGGGTGATTTTTCCTATATAGTTTCTCACTTTCTCTTCAGACCGGTACATTTTCTCCACATTCTACTTTCCTCACCCCTACACCATTAGTGTGAATGAAGATTGGAGACAGCTCAGGTAGTAAAATAAGATGGGGAATCAAGTCTATTGCAAGAATACGCACTTCAGTGGCCGAGCGATCTAAGACATCACTCTCGTCTTAGATTGGCCTGCTGATAATAGGTAGATCGAGGTTCGAACCCTGGTTGGGTCTACTGAGGGTAGTTTTACCTAAATGGTTTCCCACTCTCCTTCCATGCAAATGCAGGTAGAGTCCCTATAAAATGCTTCCTTCCTCACCCCTACCCCATTAGATTAGTTATCATGTATGCAAATAACCAGAACAGGAAGTAAGATGCGGTGATAAAAAGAAATATATTGCATGACTTAACACTTTGTGTCTACTGATATGGGTATTATAAATAGACATTGAAATTTAAAAGTCTTATGAAATATTGTGTATCATAATTACAAATACTATATAGATATGGTATATTTATTACACCTAATAGGCTAAAACCTACATGACATTAAAAAACATTCTTTATTAAATTTTAAATTGTCCTTATCATTTTGTTAAAATTATTCAAACTTGGAAAAATGTTGGAAAAAATGCTAAGAATACCTACACAACATTTAAAGCTTTAATTATATCCATGATCCTGATAGCTATGTTGAAATATAGGTTTGATAAAACTAAATGGAAAAAGAGATGTCCTTACTTGATTGGGATATTGTCTGTGGTAGCCCTGTGGAGGTGCGTAAAGTGGATTACTGAAAACCTCACTTGGATCTCCAGAGCCAGGTTGAAATGGAGTCACAATTGTATGAGGAACATGAGCTACTTGACCCCGGCTGTTTCGAGCCTTCCACCATTTTCGACTATCATCTACAACCTACAAATAATCAAATCATTTCTAAAATTGATACCAGTATAATATAATTATCTACTTTTTCCAAAGAACTTCAATAATTTATGCGTATTTAACAATATATATATATATATATTTTTTTCCAAGCATTGATAAAAAGTGTATTTCTTTAAAAAAAAATTCAAGCCTAAAATGTTATGGTATAGAGAGCCAATAATAATTGAATGAATAATTATTTAAATTATTAGTATGAATAAAATATGTATGCATTCACTAAATTTATATGATTTAAAAATATTTATTTTCATAAATTATATAAGATTAAAAAAGTAAAACATCAATTTGTAAATTTAGCCACAGTAAGGTAGTTAAAACAAATTATCAATAATTATTGTTGGAAGGTTTTTTCCCTTCCAATAACTGAGGAGATCTTTTAAAAATAAATATGTTATTAACTAATATTTCAAATTGATAAAATAAAATGTGTATAGCCTGAACTAGTAATAAGACGTGGTGATATACAAGAAATTAAAAAAGATTAACTAAGTTTGCACTATAATTTAATTTTTATATTAATATGTGTTTATTTAGATTAACTATCATTAAATATTATGTATAGAAAACATTATACATTAGCTTATGGTGAAATTACTCCCTAACACAATGGTTCCCAACCGGTATGCTGTGAAATTATGGAAGTACTCAACAGGCAATTTGCTCAACAAGTAGATGAAAACACCAAGGGAGGAATATACTTATTGTCAACTGCATCTTGATACTAATCATTTTTAATTTTATTTAACTTTAATAGAAAAGGGTCATGAAAATATTGTCTTCAAATAGTGTGCCTAAAATGAAAATAGCTGTAAATCACTGTTGTTGTGATTGTGAGGAAATGTGTTGTCGAGTGATTGGCTACACTGGGATGTACACGCCAGTGTGAAGGACAGTGGGTGTGGACAAAAGATGTATTAGTCATGAAAGTGAACAAGTCTTTTCAGTACGGAGTGTAAAACTAAAACAAGTTATCACGTTTGTAGTATGTGCAAAGTAGCCTCCAGGATTGTCTAGAATATAACAACTATGTTAACATATAACGAGCCATTTAAAATAGCATTTAGTATAGATAACAGCATATAAAAATTATCCCTGAACTATAAAGTGATGTATGACCCAAAATATATTTGAATGGTTCATAAACAATATGGTATTCAATTTATATTAATACAGATTAATTTAACATTACCTAAGTTGTATAAGCATTTCAGGACTCCAATTAACAAATATAGGAGAATAAACAACTATCCTGCTTCCTGATTTTTCACATTACTCTCTATTTGATGAAACGTACAAAGCCGCAAAAAACAAAAAAAACGGAATTTCATAGGTATAAACATAATTATTATGCTAGATTTTCCCAATGATCTGAAATGAATAAATAAATCACCACCTTTAACAACTCTGTAGCTTTAAAATATTCACTTTATTGCTACTCAAAATTAAATAATTAGTGCCTACTTTTATCTGCTTATAAGACAAGCCAATCTTTTTATCTAATATACCACTTTAAAAAAATAAAAGTTGGTTTTTTTCTAAAAAGTAGTTAATATCAAATTGTTGTGTCATTGAATACAAATTATAAATAAACATATGTAGCCCGTTTCAGTTTCCAAATAGTCTAAGGCGTCACTCTACTGTTAATCTGGTCTTCTGATGATGGGGAGATTGCGGTTCGAATCTCTGTTGGGTTCACCGAAGGTGGTTTTACCTAAATGGTTTCCCACTCTCCCTCCACGCAAATACGAGTAAATTACATCTCAAGTACTCCCTTCCTTATACCTACCTCATTAGAATAATTATCGTATCTGCAAATAACCTAAACAGGTAGTAATATGCGGTGATCAAATTAAATAAATAATAAAAATATGATTAAATAATTTTTTAAATTGTATTCATATACTTGCCTCAAGATACTCTCCTCGAATGACAGTGAGTTCTTTGTCATTGTTTGCAGTACGAGGGTATGTCACTTGTACCACCTTGCCCCCCCTAGCACGTAGTTCTTCCAACCATCGAGATTGGGATCGCTCAAATCTTTGTTGTCCTTCAGCACCATTACGTTCAATAGAGTCAGCAGATATGTCACTACGTGCAGTTGCATCTCTTGGAGCAGCTGGATGAGCACCTAGGACTGAACCTGGCGGATAGTCTCTGTCTGATCCAGGACTCTGTGAATGCTCCCTAAAATATGCAAATATGTAAGACAAATGAACTAATATCTGAATAGTCAAAATCATTATGAGTTAAAAATTCATCGCAAGTTTTTAAAAATATGTATAATACCGCTACCATAAAACATCACTTAAAAAGCAGAAAAGATACAATAATCATTAAAAAAAATTAAGAATACATGGGCTATAGGGTGAAAGTGATATTACAAACATTTTTCAGGACAACAACTTTTGTATCTAAAACCACATCAAGGCCCTAAGAAATACTTATTTAAAAAAATTAAATTTAAATATGACAGTGACATCTGTTAACCATAATCTAAAATAAGATGCATTTTAAATAGGTCTCATGATTGTCTAAAAGTCGGCATCAATAGCTCAATTTGAATTAAAATGTGACCTTCCCTCTTTTTTCCCCTGTACCACTAATAGAATTAATATGCGAGTCTTAAATATATCGGAACATTTCAAAACATAAAAAAATCACCTTTCATCTCTACTGTAGCGTTCTGGACGTGATTGGTAGTTACGATTGTCAAAGGCATAACGATTTGTCTCGGTGGGTGATGGCTCTTGATTTTCATAATCAAAGTAATCACTGCTGTAATGTGAATCATCATGTTCAGGTTCACGATAGTGATCCACCTGCAATTGAAGCCAAATAACATAATTTATTTGACTTGCATGGATATCAAATCAATAAATTTTATTTTAACCTTTGGAATAAATAACAAAAGAAATATGGATCAAAACTGTGGTTGTGTTTATAGCAGTAGCAGCTCCAGAAATATTTCTCAGGGAGGGCACAAAAATAATTAAGCTAATTAATTATGTAAAAATTAATAGGCTACCATTTTCATTTACTTAACATTAATATGATTTCCTGAAAATCATTGCATACAAAAATATATATATTTACCTATACACACCTATAAACTTATACCTACAACCTATGCCTACCTAATTATGCATTTTAACTTGAATTTTTGTATATGAAATAAATTGTTCTTACCAGGTTAACAAAGTAATACTTGGAAACATAAATAATTTTGCTAGAAAAACAATATTAGTCTTATATACAAAATTAGTTTTAAGAAACAAAACAAAACTATGATATTTAGCAATGAATATCTTCATAGCATTAAAAGTCCTAGTTACATTTGTTGCAATGATAGGTATCAAAACTGTTTTAGAAAATGCAATATTATGGATTAGACAAAAATTAAATGTCTTCTTTCACAATAACACACATGAAAAGTTCATTATTCGGTGTTTGGATTTGGCAAACTATTCATTAACGAGTTTATTAAAATCTGGTATTGAACAGATTAGATCTTTAGAAAGTGACAACATTGCTAAAGCATTCAGATGATCTTGTTGCAGAGAGTTTCTCAAAAAATTTGTATTCTTTTAAGAGTCAAAAAGCACCTTTCATTTTCTACACTTGTCATTGAAATAGTCACAATTATTTTCATAAGCGTCACAGATTCTGAGAAAACTGATTTTAAATTGTTCTTTAGAAAAACTTCAACAAGGAAGATGCTCCTGACGCACTTCGTACATCTTCCCTAGAATATAAGACTTGAAGATCTGTTTTCAATTTGTACTTTTCAATGAAAAGGAAAGCTTGGAATGGTGCTCAAATAGTGTTCATCAGGAAATTTTTCATTGCAGTTTTCAAAATTTTCTGCCATAAAAAGAAGGGCATCTGAGAAATTATTGTTGATCTCGAATCACATTTAGCTTGGTTAATTAGTATATCACACACCTCAATAGCTGATAGCCTATTGTGCAATGGACCTCCATCTTATCTTTTCTTGCTAATCTTGCTGACACCTAGAAAAACTATTCCGTATTTTCTCAATCGCAGCAACAAAACCAGATGTAAATTTTTTAACCTCAGTGGGCTCTATTTTCCTCCTCTGGATCTGATTGAATAACATGTATATGTGAGGCATCACTGTGTGTAATAAGTCCAACAAAAATAAAAACTTCTCATCTTGCAATAATCTAATTAACCCTGATGCAAGTGAAATAGTTTTAGTGTCTGTCTTTGATGCCCTTATCCTCTCAAAACATTCTACAAGGCTATCCACGCTTCTACTTTGAAAATTCCATCTTGTAGGGACAGCTTGAGTTTATTTTTTTTGTTTTTTTTACTATTTCACATAGCATGTCAGTCCTTTTTGGGGAACGGCTAAAAAATGGCGCAATTCCTTGAATGTCCGAAAAGAATATTTTGGCTTCTTTTGATGCGAAAGTTACTTGCTGCATGACTAGATTTCCTTGGTGCACATAGCAATGAACAAAATTTGCACCTGGATAAATTTCTTTAATCCTTTGCTGAACCCCACCTGTCGCTTCATTCATCACAGCGGCGCCATCATATGTTTAGGCGACTAGTTTTCCTGGATTCTTATTTATTCCCAGAACACTCAGCAGTTTTAATAGTGCTGAACTTATACCTTCAGCACTTTGATATGTGAGTGGGAAATAGCTCAAAAACCTTTAAAAAATATACCCTTCAATTTGGTAACGAACTACGATAGACATCTGTATTTTGCATGCTGTCAGTGGTTTCATCCGTTTGAACTGCTGAGTACTTAGTTTAAACAATTTATTCTTTTACATAAGAATGAGCTACCATCAGCATATCATCCAAAATTTCATTCTGTATTGTTTTTGAAGTGCTTTAGAAAAGTTTGAACTTTCCAGATGTCCTCCAACAAAATTGAATAATCCTTTAAAAAACTCCTGGATTTAAACTTTCAACAGTTTTATCATGGCCTCAAACTCAACCAAAGAAACCCACAAAATTTGATACAATCAATTATTCAGGAAAGTATGTACCTGTTTCTCTCTCTCCACTAATTCACGCTGTGATTTTAAGTGACTTTCTGTAACGTCCATTTAATTGCTGTCTTATATCTATCCACCCCAGCATTGCCAAATTAATTTCATTTTGCAAATGTAGTTTACTCACTGAATGATTTTTTATTTTCTCATCCAAGTGTTTGAGATCAACTACACTTGTAGTCAGTCGCCCACGTGTCTGCAGAGCCGACAAAAACAACAAACATGAATTTTTCTTATCATGCCCTGCTATTCAAGTAGCTTTTTCACACAGTTTCGGATTAAAACTAAGACTGTAGTTTCTCTTCTTGCTATGATAAGTACGTGATAGATTAAGTTGTGGTCTTGGAGGGCTAAGTTTCTTTATTTGAAGTCTTTATTGATAGTCTAATGGTTCGCTTGCTATTTCCTCGAAAGTGTTCATTGTTGTTTGGACTCTACTTAATATAAATTACACAAAAGAAGCACTCAGAATCAATATTAATTACAAACAAAAAGGTATGCACTACTGTTATTATTGGCCTAACACATTCTGTGAACTTACTTAAAAACAGAAATAATTTTTTTTTTTCATCGTACACATACAATTCGATGCACAAAACTTTTAGAGACGTTGGTGTGGTGCATCAAACATCACATTATCCTCTGTCCCTCTGAGTGATAGGCACCTCTGGTACCGACTAATTTTGGCCGAGAATAGCCATCGTTCGGCGACCTCTGACTAGTTTCGTGCGCGCTCAGCCTAACACAAATACACAGGGCTTCGAGTGTAGGAGCTCTGCACCCCCGATCTTAGTAAAAACCTTTGTCTGCATCTGACACAAAGAGAATTGCTTGCTAATAATAAAATGTCATTATTAGACACTTAAGAAGTTACTCCTATGAAATTAAAACAAAATTAAGTTACTATGTATGAACTTGGATTAAAATTTTATAATTTATTTATTTTTTGAATTTGGGGGGGGGGGGCGCATGCCCGTGCAACTATTGACTAAAGCCGCCACTTGTTTATAGCCTCCTTATCTTGATTTCAAGCAAACTTGGAAAATACATTTGGGATTCTGATTTATTGTTTTTACTTTTTTTGGGGTCCACCATTTCATTAAATTATACATCCAAGATAAATATATGCAAATTTTTGTATTTAGTGACATGAAAATTACAGGCTATACATATATTTTTTTTTACTGGGGTATTTAATATATAATTTCTGAACCAAATTATTATATCAGCACAAGTGAATTTCTATGAGCCAGAGCTGAAGGGTCTACCAATCTTGCTGCAAGAGGTATTTTCATGTAGGATGCAGGGTTCTTTTACATGCCACAGTGAACATGGGACCAATGGCTTTAATCCCTCTCAAAGTAAGTTGTGCTATACATTTTTATTGCTCAAGATAAATCCATCAACCCTGGTTGGGTCTGAGCCCACCAACATCGGGTCCTGAAGCGATAACTTTATCTAAAGACCACCAAGGTTGACAACAGGCTATATTATAATTTAAAATAAACTCACTTCATGATGGCTTGTTCGAACATCATCCCCACGTCCTCTACTAGAGTCAGCAGCAACTGGTGTAGCCGGCTCTCTTTCATCCATAACAGGACTGTCTGGTGACCAACCATCCAGAAATACAGGATGGTATGGAGCTACATAACCTTTCCACTGGTCCCTGATATATTAAAAAAAAATACAACTTTTTCAAATAAAATATGAAAATGATGATGATAGTAATAATAACAATAATAATAATAATAATAATGATAATGATAATGATAATAATAATTTCAATTCCCTATATTATAGTTCTGGCCAACAGTCGTAGGACCTATAACAGGCCAGCACTGAAAAGTACACAAGTACCATACAAATATAAATATTTACATGATAGAGCAATAGTAGCTAAATAACTTTATATATTCTTGAATAGTTACAAAAAAAAGTAATCAATAAAGATAAGAATAAAAAATAGCAATAATAACAAGTGACTAAAGAATGGTTACAAGCAATAACAATATGCAAAAAATAAATCAGAATATTGTAAATATAAATATTATAGGCTGCACCTCTACATGAAAAATTATTAATAAGGGATTTCCTTATATAACTCTCTGAGTTTAACATTTCTTTTATGATAAAAGTCAAATTAGACAAATGTAGAATTGGCGCTATGGATATAACGACCTATAGGGCTCACCTTATAAGAGCTATTGAGAAAAAATAATTTTGGAATACGAGAAGCCCGAGAAGGGATATAAACGCCTACATGACCAAGGGCAAATTTGCAAGAAATTTTGCTATTGAAAATATTAAAAACAAAAAGGGCATCACAATAAAGTCCATGTGAGAAGAGAGTTTGGAGCCATAAGAGGTTTAGAATTATGTCATAATCATAATAAATATTGTTACTAAAGAATTTATCATAACACGCAGTGGCAAATTTTCTTTGGACGTTTTCCAGCCTATATAATGGAATTCCAAGAAACAGTAGCATATTCTACAAACACAAAATCAAACACATACTAAGACATGGTGGAAAAAAGTGTATAAAAGCAAGTCATAATTCTGCTCTTTTAGCTTATGCAATAGACACAAATTTGGTGCTCTATATTATAGTTGTCCTTCACATGTTAAGCTTTTAACAAAACTTGTGATTTCTGTCCCACTTGCCCACCCTTCTCCCCAGGCGTGCAACTTGTTGAAACCATCAAGTCCTTCACCTTTACAATTATATTTTACTATACTATCCATAATAATGTTCTATAAATACCTATAACCAAATTTACCTTGGTATAAGCCATGCATCCCCAAGAGAATGCCATAGTTCAGTTTCTTTACTTGTTACACAGTTGATCAAGAGATTAACCGCTTCTCTGGTAAGCAGAGGTGAGACAACTTTTGCTGGTAAGTTAGGTCCATAGTGTGTGTCATGTGATGCATCCACAATTAATGCCAGAGGTGTAAACAAGAAGTGTACCAATTCCGGGGCGTTTGGGTCATGAATGTGAGCTTTAAGTTTAGCCTGTTAAGAAAAATAAGCAAAATCAACAAGAAAATAAAATTAGATTAAAAACATTTGTGAATTGTTTATCACACTAAATAAATGTTGATGAAAAATAGTCTAAATACACAGAAAATAATATATATGTGTGGCCCCTTGTGGGTTGTTTCCAGGGATTGCTTCACTTGACAAGGCTGTATTAGTGAATTGTTCCCACCCTTTGAATATAAATCTTTGGGTTTTAAATCCAATTAATGCACATCAGTTGTCCACATAGTCTAACAAAGCGTTTTTAAAGCTGTGCTCCTCCGAGTACAGGGCTCCGCCATAGTTATCTCAAGCTTCGTGAAGCAATTTTATAATATTCTTTATTTGTTTTTCACAATATAAAAGAGCATTAGTAGATTGCCTATTTTTTCAAATCTGAATGGCGCAGCTTGAACATGTGATTATTTTTTTTACTATATACTTTTATGCTTGTCAAATTTAACTGTCATTAATGAATGCTCATAATTTTAGTGTATATACATTTATAAAGGATCCAATAGGTTTTTTTCCCCCTTGTGCAAGCGTTTCTTTGGTATAAAAAGTTTGGGAACCCTTGGTCTAAAATGTTACTCTTGTTTTAGACTGTATTGCAGGTGATGGGGAGATCAAAGTTCAAATTATGCTCAGGTGTACTCTAGATGTTGTTTCTTGAATAGTTTACCAATATCCCTCCACACAAATGTAGGTACATTTCTTCTAGAATACCGCCTTCCCATAAGTGTAATTAATGTGCATTTAACACAAACATATACTAAAACATGGTGAAAACCCAACACATTTTCTCATTAGATTAGTGAGTTTTTAAACATAATAAAGGGATAAAATACAGCAAGGATACAAGGCCAAAACAAGAATGTATTCCTAAAACACTCAGCTACAGATGTAAACAACTTTGGTGCCTTTGTACTGTTAAAAGCATTGTCCAGTTGGCCTGCCCTCAAACTAATGGCAGAAGATCCAAAACGTTCTGGCCCACAAAACTAAAGAGTTTCAGCTGTACTTGTGATAGGTTAGTGACCAATACCTTTTGCCAAAAGAGAATGTTATCTTTCATGAGAGAATTAATTAATTTTAAAAAGTATTTTCATTTTAATATCATTTTCATTAACCCGCCATCGGTCGCATGTCATCTGAGAGATAACTTTGCGACGTAGTTGCCCAGAATTTATGTTGATAGGGGTGGGGTGTGGTCCATCTCCTAGTATTTTCATGGATCCCTTCCCTCCGCCGGGCAGTTGAGTCAGAGCCATGATTCAGTGAATACCAAGGTCATAACAATAGTAATAATCTCTTGGATGACTTGTGGCCAATTGTGTGTCTATTGATCGTCATCTTGTGGATAAGTCTAAACATGTAGTATAAAAGCTCTAAATATATCATTCATTCTGTTTTTTAGTACCTAGGAAATGGTGCATTTAAAAAAAATTGTAATGTAGCAATATTTTCTTGAAATAAAAATTGATAAAAAAACCAAATAAACTGAAAAAACAAAATTAAGAACAAGTACTATTTGTGCTGTTTTTCTTGTGATCCTCTGGCAGATGATTCGCGGCTCATGGCGTAGTCACATTTTCATTTATAGTCATATCCCAGATGACACGCGCCTCATGGTGTTAGTACAATTTTCGCCAATTTACTAAAAGATCTCGCCAAAGAAATACAAAAATGTTTAAGATTGTATTAAGTGTCAGTTTCATTAATTAAATTTAATGACAATACATACAAAGAGTGTCAAAACTAATTAATTGGATTTTTTAGTAACATTTTATCTCAGGAAGCAAATATTGCAAGATAAATCTGTCAGATGACATGCGACCGATGGTGTAAAAAAAACAGGCACACCTCTTGATGGGTTAAATTAAACATTATGTTCATTATTTGCGCAGCCTAATTTTAATTTTCATACAAAGGTGAACCTCATCTTAACTTTATTTTAAATATAAGAATAGATTTTTGTTTTATTCATGCACATCCTGAAAGAAAAAAAAAACTAAATTCAGTACATAAATTAATCTTTTCTAAACAGTATTTATTAAACCATATTAATAGGTGACATGGTTTCTTACCAATAAGTTGAAAGACAATTTAAATTTTTGAAATATATCAACAAATTCCACTTCTGGGGGTGGTTTTGCCCTCATGGTCAGCATGCCATCGCCAAGATCCTTCTTCTTTGATTTGCGATTTCTGAAAAATAAAAGTATTCACATAATATATTCTTAACTATTTTCTTTAGAATTAATAGTTCAAAACTTATCCCTAGCAATCCTATGTTATATTTTGTTCCTGGTATTACTAAGTGTAGGAGGACGGGGGGTCCACTTTTTATTTAATATAATTATTTTTTTAAACATAATTCTGATATTTTAGTTTCTATTTTTAAATATATTTGATCAATAATGATATTGTATGAAAATTAATTAAAAAATAAATTGCAAAGTTTTTGGTAAAAAAACCATAACAATGGAAAACTCTTCACTATTAGGTTCACAAAGTATGTGTACACTACAGGTAGTCTTTAACTTTTTATAGGTTAGACCAATCTATTTGTTGGTTCATAATATCCGCAATTAATGGCAAACAATGCTACCACAAATGGCCAATTTTTTTTTTATATCTTAAGGTGGAGGAGGGGGGATTTAATTAGATATACTTAAAAAGATCTGTAATAGTTGCCAGATGTTAACAAATACAACACAAATCTAACTCGGATGGATAAATAATAATTTAGTAAACAACTATAAGTCCTGGGTTTGATTCCCATGTGTAGGTGTAATTTTCTAAATTAAAGAATATTATGTTAAGATGTTCTAACGGTACTAACAGCTATACTAGCTTAATCTATTTTGATATTTGCATTCATACAGTTGTCATGATACTATTGGCATCATAAAGCCCTCTTAATTAGACGGTAACTGTATTATCTGATAGCTCATGATAATCTCTTTACATACCTCCTCCTTCGTTCCAACTCCCTGGAAGCTGCTGCGGCATGTTGAAGTCTAGCGATAAATTTTTCAATATCGTCAAAACAATGATTTAGTATAGTCACATCCCGTTCATATTTCTCACTTGACGTGGAACTTGTTTCGTCATTAAGAGATATGCCATCTCGAGAATGAAACATGCCTGGTCCTAGTTCGCCCTGTGGAACACCACGAGGGTCCAATTCTGAAAGTATTTATTAACATTAAAATATTATAATGTAATTGCTTCATGATTTACTAGCAAGAATGTGTGTGTATTTAAAAATATCAATGTCAACTATTCCCATTCTTAGATTGAAGAAAAATAACATAAATCAGCTACAGCGACCAAATTAAACCCTCTTTATAAAACTTTATTCACACAAGCTGTCCAGATAATATTGTTATTGTTTTATATGTAGTTTAGAGTAGTCTTTTATTTACTACAATGTCGTTTCCTTTTTTGATAATTCAAACTATGAAACCCTACCTCAATATAGTATGTAGTTAAAAAGAGGTATCTTTAGCCCACCCTAGAATTAATTAATGTTTTTATTTCAGAAATATTATCACTCAATCCTCCATGTAAACAATTAATAAATGTTGTTTTTATATTCCTATTATAGCAGTGGCTTAGTCAGAAAAGAGGAGGAAGATGGGGTGATCAAAGGGGTCTACCTCCCCCAGAAATGAGCTGGCTTAAAAATAAATACCGGTGCCAGATTTAAACTTTGGAAAGGAGAAAATGCATAGCCTAAATCATCCCATAGCTGCCAGCTGTATCTATGAGCTCAACACAGGACAATATATACACATGATGCTCTCGCCCCTTACCGCATGTTGTTATACAATAATTTAGGTGTGGTGTGTAATTTTATGGAGTTTCCTCTTAAGAATATTTTCATATCACACCCAGACTATGTTAGGCTTGGTTAGAGTTGATAGGTTTGGCATGGGNCATGTGTCCAAAACCATAAGTTTATGACATGATGTTAAGACGTACTATTAAACCCTACGAATTAAGACCATTGCTATATTTAATAGTGGTGAGAGAGGGGAAGCTGGGCAAGAACCAAAAAAGTTTTTTTCTGGACTTTCAGCCTTCCTCTTCCCCAGTTAAGGTTAGAAAATGGAGTGCTCCTAGAAGCTATTTGGGGTGGTCCTTGATCAGAGGATTTTTTGAAATCACACTTTTTTAACAGTTATTTAGAATGGTGCTCACCCTCCTCCCCCCAAAAATTTTGAAATTTGGATACTTATAGAGGATATTTGGAGTAGTAAGCCTTTGGCAAAGATTTGAACATTGGAAGCCTCTATAAGCTATTTGAAGTGGTGCTCACCCAAAAAATATGTTTAAATTTGGAATGCCCTAGAAGCCCCTTTTTTTCATTTATATGCCTCTTGGGATATTTGAAGTGGTCTTCTACCAATTAAATTGGATGCCACTAAAAGCTATTTGGAATGGTCCTCACCTGGGTATTTTTTCTTATCATGCCCAGGCTATTATCTTCATAATATCATATTATTTGCCGTTATATAGGGGGACGCCCAAAGGAAATCCCGCCTGGGTGCAAAATTTACCTCGGGCCGTCTCTGTATCCAAGTATATTTTAAATCCTACACTTCCTGTTTCCTATCCTGGATAGCAGCAATACCTGTTGCACACACATAAATGTAAGAAAAATACATATTTGGTGGAGTGTGGTAGAAGGACGCAGTGAACCCCAATTACTTTTTAAAACACGCTCAAAATAGCTTCTAAATGTATTACATTTAAAAAAAATCTTATGCTTGTACCTATTTGCTAATGGTCCCCGTCTACAAAAAATATAGTTTCCGCTTTCTTTTAATATGCCAACAAAATATTGTTATATTTCAATAGAGAAGATACTAAATCAGTGGTTTACAACCTAGAGGTTGCGAACCCATTCAGGGTCAAGTGTTTCGGATGCAGTTGCAATGCTGGTTGTGGTTCTAAATTTCAAAATTCAAACAGAAATGCAACCAGCCTCGAGGGTTCAAAGCCCCTGGATGTTGACCTAGAGGAGCCAGGTTTGATTCCCGGCTGGTCCCGGAGGATATTTCTCAAAAGGGGAATAATTCTCATAGTCACCAGGGTTTGGTTAAATAGGCTTAATTAGGTTAAGATCTTCACTGGCTTTACCCAGTCATATTCACTATCATCTTCTCATCTTTCCAGGGCACAGAAAGAGCCTCCACATAAAGGATATACGATTAGTACTTTCGGGCGTCCCCTGGGCCACAGTACATTAGTACTGGCTAATCTTCTTTACGCAAAGTGAGCTACGAATGATGCAGCCCAGACACGTCATTATTTATTATTTATTTGTATGTATTTGTATTTTAAGTTCATATGTAAATCCACCCCTGGTGTTTTGGTGAGTGGCGCTCCTAGCATAACTTACAAAATAATTACAAGGCAAGTTTATTCTCTTTTTCAACATCTAAGGCGCTTTCGTATAGTCATTAGATAAGCAATTATCTATAAGTAATTGAAACAAACATCGATAGGCACATGAAAGTTTAGATTAATTTGTCGATGACAGGGATGTAAGAATTCGAATTCAGACCAGGCGTAGTGGGATGATATTTCCTAAACAATCTCTCCCTCCATGCAAATAAGATTTCATTTACACTAAATTCTACCTACCCCACTAGTGTAGTTAATAGTGGATAGCCCCGCCCCACAAGATGGGTGGTAAGATGCAGTGAAAAATTAAGTTAAAAACTAGAGTTTAACGCTTGTAGACTATCAAGGGGTCGGAATTGTCTCTAATACCAAAATTGGGGTCAAACCGTGCACGAGGTTGGCAACCACTGTACTGTGTTAAGCATTCTAAACTCACAACACTCCACTTACTATAAGCAGAATAGGACTTATAAGACAATGTTGTGTTGGCAAAAAGTAGTAGGGCAAACTTGCCTAATTTATTGTTATTTTATTTTATCCAAGACAACCTTAAATGTGCCACTTAAACTGCCTTTGTGTGCCACTAGTGGTGTATGTACCACAGGTTGGCCATCTCTGGCCTAAGTGATGTACCTTCACTTGCCTAATTTCATATTACACTCTTTGTATGCAAATATTATCAGGGTGTTTACATTTGAATAAAATTTAATCACAAAAACTGTCCCAAAAATTTTGTAATGGGTCAGGTTGATCAAAACATAAAACCTTGAATATGATATGTACCGGTATTTAAAATAATAGTAAAAACAAAACATCATGTTTAGGACATGAATGTGAAAAATAGACCTTTCTCTCTCTCTCTCTCTCTCTCTCTCTGTATATATATAGTTAATAATATCAATACAATATAGTATTTGACATGGAAATGATAACTGGCTTTAATAAAAGAGTTCTAAGTTGTAAATAAATGCATAGTCTAAATGGTAATAAGCACCTTACTCCATCTTTCTAAATGATAACGTGAGAGCATCCTAAATAAATAAAAGAAATTTCAATAACAACCAACTAATGATATGGGGCAGCTTTTACAATAGCAAATTAGTGCCTATTTAATTGCAAACTTTACTTATTAAGATGGTATAGCTTAGATAATAAAATAAAATTAAAATCTAAACATTTTAACTTTGATTTGTTATCAACCTTTTTTTAAAGCTTCCTTATAAAGATGAATTAATACATGACATTTGGAAAAAGTTATTCATTTAATAACTGTAATGAATCAGGCCTATTAGTTTATTTATATGAATGGTTTTATGCGTGTCTGTTATTTGTCCTGTTGCATATAATACTTTACTATACTTTAAAAAAAATAATGAACAGAAAGTTACATACTTTTTTCTTTCCAATATGCAGGAAAACATTTTCCTTTACCTAATGGCCCTATTGATTTTGACTCCCAAAAATTATCTGAATGACTTGTTTCACTTTCATACATTAGAAATGATGACAACTATTTTATAACTAATAAAATGTTTCACTTCACTTAATTATTATGAACCTATTACATTATCATCAACAATAAGTATTGGTTAATAAAATTATGTGTTCACTCTAGCAACATTTTTGAGCAACTAATGAATGGTTTGGTCATTCCAGTGCAGGCACATGAAGTAGGAAGTAAAGTAGGTTACATAGTTCTCAACAAGTGAAAGTTGCTTTAATTTGATTCCTCTTGGAAAGGTAAGATACCATTGTTAAAGACAAAATACCAAGAGTGTGTGTGTGTGTGTGTGTGTGTGTGTGTGTGTGTGTGTGTGTGTGTGTGTGGAAGGGAGGGGGGAGAGAGAGGGTCATGGAAAAAAGGAGAACTCAACTAGCAAAAATGTGGAGTGGGGAAACAACATTCCATTCTCTAGTGAATAAACCAATATGAATCAAACACATTCACTATTAAAGTTATTTGCATATTTATCTCCTTAGAATGGTATCAAGGGACTTTGTTTCTATTCAATCTGAAAGTATATAAACCAGGCCTGAACTCATGTTTATATATTAATGTAAATCTGTATATGAGTTATAAAACAGACTTATATTTTTTTAGTTTTATATAACCCAAGTTAATTTGTGTACATTAATGCCAGTACCCAAATTAACAGTTAGCTGTGCTCAATTCACTATACTTTTTTTTGGTACTATGTTTTACTACCTCTATGGGTTATCCATATATCTTAATTAATTAAAGAAGGAATGAGAAAAGTAGAATTGGAGGAAATGTAACAACATTTGTGAGAATGGAAAGTGTAAAATCCAGAATGTCACTATTTTCTTTATATAAATTCCCAGCATTTTCAGAAGGAATTATCATTTTTATGAAATAGACTATTATGGGGTCATGTCATTGGTGTTTAGGACGGGATTAGTTGATCTTGATAAGGAAATGTATGCAGGTGTTATACAAGCCAATGTTTCAAGCCATAGAAATGGAGGGTGGAACGATACTACTTGTGTTTAAATCAGCATTCTTACTTCTTGGATTCAATCTTTTTTCTATGCAAGAGCATTTTCAGTTTAGTGTCTCAAATTACCAAAATTTCTAGTGATGTTTTAGTTTTTTGTGAAATTTCATGTTTTTTTACCCTATTTTCCAAACACAAAAAAAAACATGTAATATCTCGGACCTCCCAGTTTTTCAGGTGAATGGAAGCCCTGGAAACAGTTTAAGAATGAACACTCTCAGTACCCACTTTGATGGCCGCATGGTCTAACGCGCTACTCTCGTGTTAGACTAGACTGGTAAAGACATATCAGTGTTTGATCCTGGTCGGGTGCATAGAGGGTGTTTATTCCTAAATGGTTTTCCACTCTCCCGCCATGTAAATGCGGGTTGTACTTCCTTTAAATTAAACATTCTTAATCCCTAACACATTTGTGTAAATCGTTTATAAACATTTAACCCAAAAGCTAGTAATATGCGGTGCTAAAGAAAACATCCTCAATTCACCCAACAAGATTCAAACCCTAGCCTCCCAGTCACTGTCAATAATCTAATTGCTATAAGCCTTAGACCTTGCAATCACTAATGGAGTTTATCTACACTAAAAGTATTTGACATAAGATAACATTATTAATTAAAACATGCTTAAGTTTTATCCTTTAAAATATAAGAAACTATGTTGTCAATTATGTTTAAACACATATGTTGAGTAATGACTCATCTTTCTATGACATTCTGAATTTAGAAATAATAATATTAGTTTCCCATTTTAATATATAGTATCTGTGACTTCCTTAGCAACAACGCTACACGATTTATTGCATGTGATTTGGCAAAGTCTGCCTACAAAAATGTAGTTTGTGCTATTTTCAGATGATAGAATGTAAATTCCTGATATTTAATATCTGTTTTGTTATATTTTAAAGTATTTAGTACTATAGCCAATATCTAATGGAAATCTTTCCCTCTGTGATTACCAAAAAGTAGAGGCATTTGTAAATATTGTGAAATATCTTAGTAGTGGGTATAAGAGGTGACTTATTTGGCAAAGTATATATTTTTAAATCCTACTTCTTGAGCAGAGTTTAAGCCACATGAACCTATATGCTGTGAATATATTTACTAAAACAATCTAATTACCGCATTGTGCAGTAATGTATGCAGGATAATTATAACGAATGAATAAATAGTGTACATAGCTTACTGTACCAAATGCATTATAAAGAGAACAATACACAAATAAGAATAAATATGAAAAGTAGACCCTCTGTACTGTATATGTGGGCAGGAGCACAAACAACTTCTGGAATGTCTCCCTGCTGATGGCTTGAAAGGGGTGGGAGGTATGACCTTGAAGTGCCTAGTTAATTCTACATAGACTATTTTAGAAACTTTCCCCAGAGGGGAAAGGCAGAATTGGTCACACTTAACATGAGACAATGGCATTCCTAACATTCCTATAGTCAAATACCATAAATGGTCTGGTGTTTTCAATTTTTATTCACTGTTTAAAGATTGTTATGCACAAATATGTGTCTTTAGAAGTATATGTGTCTGTTATTATGAAAGTATGTTATTGGGAGGTTTTTTCATCGTAAGAGGCTATGTTATTAGGCCGGGTAATTTTAAGCTGTATGTTATAAATAAGAATCTACTATTTAGAGGTGTCTGTTAAGGAAGATTTAATTGTACTTATATATTTAATGAGATTGATTTGTGCCAAATATAACATAAAAGGTGGTGTTTCATGGTTTTTATTATTCTAATGGAAGTACAAAAGACATAATTTTATAGTGTCACTAACTTCACAGGAACTTTACTGTTTATTTCTCTTTTAACATATTTTTAAATCTAAATAGTGTTCTTTCATTATACATTTGAGGGGGTTGGGGCAAAAAAATAGTTATCATAATGGATTTAGAGGGAAAATATTCATTATTTAAATTTTTATGAAATCTATAAAATTAAATAAAATATTTGTCAATATTAGTTATCCTTGAGGTCTTGACTGACTATAAAAACAACTTGTAGTTTTCTAACCATATTTTACTAACACAACACATCTCAGCCCCTCATCCTATTCCCAAAACCCAACTTTCAAGTTCTATTATTATGAAAACTAAGAAGCAGTTATCACCAACGGCCACAGCTGTTTTGAAAATGATCTTGATTTACAAATCGCTCATCAAAATATTAGTTATGATAGATAATACAATCAAATCAATGGAATCAGTAAACATATTCATATTCAAACACATAATTTAAAAAAATAATAAAGTATGACTAATCTACACTCAAGGAATATTGCAACTTACCTGTACAAAGTGAACACGAGAAATGTTAAGAGCATGAGAAGATAGAGATGAACACTAAGGAATTTCAACATTGCTATATTATCTTAATCCTAATCTTTTTTATCAGTGAAAAACTACTTAAACGATCTAAAAGAATGTTTTAGATATTCATGTAAACTAATGACAGATTATTAGAAATGATCTATTTAATCTAAAAAGATTGATTGTAAGATATTGATTAGTTATTTCAAACTGAAAATAACTCAACAAATACTCAGTATAAAACAGTGTAATGAGGACATCTTTAAACATTTGACTAAGAGTCACAGTTTCCCCAAATATACTTAGAAACATTTTAACTATGTGAAAATATATTTGACTAAATTAATTAGTGAATGAATGTGTGTCCTGGTGTATATTTGACTAAATGAATTAGTGGATGAATGTGTGTTCTGGTGTATATTTAACTAAATGAATTAGTGGATGCATGTGTGTCCTGGTGTAAATTTGACTAAATGAATTAGTGGATGAATGTGTGTTCTGGTGTATATTTGACTAAATGAATTAGTGGATGAATGTGTGTCCTGGTGTATATTTGACTAAATGAATTAGTGGATGAATGTGTTCTGGTGTATATTTAACTAAATGAATTAGTTAATGAATGTGTGCCCTGGTGTGTATTTGACTAAATGAATTAGTTAATGAAATGTGTGCCCTGGTGTATATTTGACTAAATGAATTAGTGGATGAATGTGTGTCTTGGTGTATATTTAACTAAATGAATTAGTGGATGAATGTGTGTTCTGGTGTATATTTAACTAAATGAATTAGTTAATGAATGTGTGTCCTGGTGTATATTTGACTAAATGAATTAGTGGATGAATGTGTGTCCTGGTGTATATTTGACATAAATGAATTAGTGGATGAATGTGTGTTCTGGTGTATATTTGACTAAATGAATTAGTTAATGAATGTGTGCCCTGGTGTATATTTGACTAAATGAATTAGTGGATGTATGTGTGTCCTGGTGTATATTTGACTAAATGAATTAGTGGATGAATGTGTGTTCTGGTGTATATTTAACTAAATGAATTAGTTAATGAATGTGTGCCCTGGTGTGTATTTGACTAAATGAATTAGTTAATGAATGTGTGCCCTGGCGTATATTTAACTAAATGAATTAGTGAATGAATGTGTGTCCTGGTGTATATTTAACTAACTATATTAGTGAGTGAATGTGTGTCCTGGTGTATCGGTGCATCACCTTATCTCCTAGTGGTAGTGACAGGGGCAACGGTTTAGTGGCCAGCAAGGCAGTCTCTATATTAGGGACACTAATTTGTATGAAAAGTGCAAGCACATACAGGGTAAGACTTAGTAAAGGTTGTACCTGTGGTATAAAAGATAAAACGGTCCTAACATCGATTAGTACAGCATCCTTACTGTAAAGTTTGATTCACATGTTCACCGGAAAATAGAAAGCAGAATCTGCCCAGTAATTCACACACTTTAAGTTGAGCCGCGATACATTGCAACGCTTTAAAACAGCTGATTATCAACATATTTTATTTTCTAATGGATAAACACATATTTTAGATCATTATCCCGATGGTTGTTTACAAATTATAATGCTGTGTCTTGGCACAATCCAATATATTGATACACATGCATTTCAAATCTCAGCACAATGGCACACAAAGCTGCCTGCTAGTTTCTGGCTGTAACGTGCATGCATATACGAATGCACATGTGCACTAATTTGAGATGGTTGGTTCTGAGATTTGATTGGTTCTCGTGTGCCTAACATCTCATGCAGAGTGGACAAAGTAGGGAATAGTTGAACTTCAGCAGAACAGCTCATGCTGATTAAGCAGAAATCTTGTGAGCGGTTCAGAGCACGTCACGTGGCCATGTTTCTGTTCTGCGCTAGTTTTTTGGTGAGCGTGTGAATCCACAGTAAGCAGCGAATAGTGTCATGGTTGTGGGTACAGTCAAGGATATTCCAAGCTAATAATTACAAAAATAAGCTGTGTAGATGAATGCTTATTCTTTCACTATACGATATTTAAGAGTTTAAGGACACAAAAATGAAACACCACAGATCCCCGAGACATAAAAGATGGCTTCAAGCTTTGAGGCGTATACATGGTGCTGATATGTAACTAAAAATACTTTGAACTTCTACAATTGGCTCTCAACTTTAGGGCGTTAATATGCCACACATGAATTGAGTGTCAACAAAATGTTACATTTTGGGGGTGTGGCCTGAATTGAAACAGGTGTGCCAAAAATGTTGAAAAATGGCTATTTGCTATATTTGATAGAAAAATAATATAAGCCATTAACCTACATTTATAAAATTGTTACTCTACCAGATAAGATGTCGTTTTATGAAACAAAATTAGAGGTGTTTAACAAAGTTAAAAAAGAAAAATTAGATCTAATTTAGTGTTTCTATACTATAACTAGACTTGCACATCTTAAATTAGTTTTATGTATCTTCTCCTACTATAACATAATATAATAGGCATTTACCTAGTCAAAATAACCAAAATAAACTATTATATTTTTGACAATGAATACTCCTATAAACCCGCTTTGGTGGCTGCATGGTCTACTAATATGCTAATCTCTTTTTGGACTAGACTACCGAAGATGAGGAGATTGGGGTTCAATCCCAGTCAAGGGCACTGAAGGTTTTTTTTGCTAAATGGGTTTCCACGCAAATGCGGGTGCAATTCCTCTAAACTAAGCCTCCCTAATCCATAGCCCTTTAGTGTAATTAGTACATAAGTGTATAACCCGAACAGGTGGTAAAACGCGATGCTAAAAAAAGATACTCCTATAAATTGTTTAGTGATGCTTTTAAATTATATTAAAGCCCTCTAGTTTGCATCTGCTGAAACAATATCAATTTTTGGTGTTGTCCTGTCTATTATTAGTTCCTTTTGCATGTTCCTACCTATGTGTCCTATTGTTCTCTGCCAATTTCTTTTTTCTCCCTTTTGTTTTTTGATTTCCTCTTTTAGGAAGTTGTGTTGTGTGTTTCACACTCAATTCTGATGAGTTATGATAGAATGTAACCTAGATTGGTGGATTGGGGTGGTGTCCAGTGGCATCAGTGTAAAGTCTGAAATGTGTTTTTCTTTTCATTGTAAAAGTCATAATGTGTTCGTCCTCTTTTATATGTTTCCATACCTCCCTAATGTACCTTATTCTAAATAGCCTATAACAAAATTTAACTCAAAAAGTGAGGAAAGGTTTTCCTTAAATATGTGATAAGACTTTTTGCAATTTTTAATGAGAAAAGTTTTGTACAAAATTATTCCAACTAAATTATATTTGTATTTAATTTTCAAATGCCATAAGGGCTGTAGTGATGGAATAGGAGGTCAGAGGATCTAAGTTAAGTCCTTCTTGGTTCTTTTGTCAGTTGCGACGGGGGGGGGGGGGGGG